>MJUU01016537.1:0-22730 GCA_002080025.1 Modiolus philippinarum | reverse complement strand
TTCCATTGAATAGTTGGACAAAGTATAACAATATATGTAAACACTTGACGATATTCTGTTTCTAACAAATCAAGAACAAATTCAGTCTTACCACATCCGGTCTGACCACAAATAATAGCACAATGAGGATTTTTTGGTAATTCCATTTTTAAAGGGAAAACCCACACTTAATAAATAAAATAAAATAAAAAATTAAGAGCACGGTACTTAATATATTACTTCTTTAAACCTTCCATCTTCAAAGTTAATTTGTGCATCTCTTATAAGATAAATATAAACATTTATAGGTTTATTTGCTGCTCCTGCTGTTTTTGTTATTTGAATGGTAATACCTTCAGATCCATTTTCGATTCTTCTACCTGAACCGTGTAGTAAATTGTCATCTGTTGAACGTAAATCTAACCATAAAGCATAATTAGTTGAAAGATATTTTTTTAATGTTGTATTAGATAAATATATATCTTTTAAAACTGTGTCTGTTATTTTATTTCTTTTTGAATTCAGAGCAAAGAATTTATTTATTTCATACCAATGTTGATACGCTTTTATTCCTTCATCGTATAATTGATTTGCAACACCTTCTATTGTTATTTCTACGTTTGTTATTTCAGGATTATAATAAGTTTCAGTACTTGTTCTTTCTGGGTCTTCGAACAACATTAGAATACCTTTCATACTTTTAGCTGGGGTATTTAGATTAATGACCCAGCTTGTATCAGTTTTATTTTTGGTTATTCTTTGAAGTCTTGATATTCTGTCATATAAGATAATCATTTTACCATCAATTTGTTGTTTTATTTGTCTTGCTAATTCAGGACTAGAAACCTTATCAAATTCTAAACAAATATTTGTAATTTTATATTTTGCATCTTCATCTGTTGAACGAATAACTTTGTTGTAGTCGTTAAATATAAGTTCATATTCAAGTCTATCACCAAGGCCGGATTGATAAAATGGCATGTGAGTTTCTAAAAGTTCAAAGTCAAGTGGAATACAAAATCTGTTTTTGAATGCATCTGCTATGGCTTGGTCTTCTACATTTTCCGTTTTATCTCCTGCTCCAACTCTATGTTTTATCATGTTTTCAGTACCAATACCCTGATATGCCATATTTTCACGTTCAGTTGTAGTTTTCCACAAATCTAAATAACAATGATAAATATCACTATCATTAATTGTCATAACATCATTACTATTTATACGTTGTTTGTTTAACTATTGCTCTTCCTATGTGTTGGTAAATAGTTGAATTATCGTCTTTAGATTCAATTTCTAATTTAAAAGATAATCTAGTTGTTCCAGGAACAATAACATCATTACTACCTAGATTAGGAAATATTACTGATAACTTTTCATTTTTGTCAATAGTTGAAGGATTATTATTTATTACAACACTTTGACGAATTCTTTTTACAGCATGAGGTTCTCTTAATTTTCTGTAAGGATTTAATTTTTCTCCGTAAGCCTCCATTTTTAAAGGGTAAAAATATAGTTTATAAAAATAATTCAATTACCGCTGATACTAGAGTATTGATACATAAAGGACTATCACTTTTACTCATAAAACTTATTCTATCTCCAGCCTTAACATATAAAGGTTTTTCAAAGTTTTTATATTTATTATATTCATAAACAGAATCATCCAATTCTATTCCATCATTAGTTAATTTATCATTAACACTCACCATGACAGTTAAACCATCTTTTCCTGTTTTTAGACTTATTAAACTAAGACCTAATATTTGACCTGGATAGTTCATTACAAAATCACTTCCACCAGTACCAAAATTAAACATTTGATTAAACTTTAATGGTCCATTAATACCAGCGAATATACATATTGTGTTTCTGTCTGGAATATTTATAATTTTGTTATATAATAAATTATTATTAATTTCCATTACTTGAAGATCGTTCCTCATTTTTAATATTTCCGATGCATCTACGTGTTTTTTTTTAACACCAAGTATACTCATTTTTATTATAAAAATTTTTAGCTAATGGTACCCTTAAATAATTTCTAAAACACATTTAATTGGTAAACTATTACTTATTTTTTTATTATCATCATCTCTTATTTCTAATTTTAATTCATGTATATCATCATTTACTAAACGCTTATATTGAGGATGTTCATAATTTACCGTTATAATATCTCCAAACTCTTTTTTTTTCAACTGGAATAACAGCCAATAATGTACTCGGCATACCATCAAGATTAGAAGTGGTTACTTGTTCAAAATATACATTCAATGATTTATAGATAGCAAAATCTACGGGCCTGTTTCCATAATGTTTTTCATTACGTGTGAATATTTTTGTTTTATTAAATCCTAACATATATCTTAAACTTTTACTTATCTTTAATTCAACAGGGGTGGTTAATAAAGCAATACAATTTGTTTCATTTACAGACAATTCAATATTTTCTTTTATAAATTCATCCGCTATTTGTTTGAAACTATAATAACCATCTATAAGTTTTATGGGTCTCTCCCCAGGTTTTTTTATATGTTCATCTGAAATATTATGCCAACCTACGCAATATGTTATTTGTTTTAAACCAATACGTTTGTTTCCATCTCTGTTATCAATGTAAGTAAGTAAGTTTATTGTTTCATCAATTTTTGAAATAGTATGATACATTTTTTAGGGTAAAAAATGAAGAAAGAATTTAAATATAATCCTAATGCATCATATAATCCTAACACTAAATATTCTGAAAAAGATATAATCCTTGTTAATCAATTAATATTTGTAAATCAAAAAGAGAACTTTAAAACAACTTTTCCCGATTTATTTCAAAAATATCAAAATCCACCATTACACTACAACGAACAATGGGATACATGGATGCATTCTTCGTTTGATTGGTGGCAATGTCTGTTAAACTTTGCAGTCTGGTGTGCAAGTACGGGGTGTGGTGTTTCTTATGATGATCATATAAAAAACACTTCAAATTTAACCCAAACGGTTTATATGTTTCATTTATATTATTGTATTGCCAGAATCTTAAAAGAACTTAAATCACCTTTACCAACTGATTCTTCTTTCTGTTTTTATAAAAATCCCTATGATAAAGCTGCATATCAAAAAATATGTAATGAATTTCAAATTTCTCCTCATACAGATTGGAGACAAAAATTAGAAACAGCTTGCCATGGTTTAGGAAGTTTTACCCAATACTATAAACCGAGTGCTGAATATAGAATGAATCATTCTCAGAATGGACCATTATTAAATAAAAAAGATTCTATTAAGCATACAATAGATATAAATATGGCTTGGACAACATTTATTTTAGATAAATCAGAAGGTTTTACAAAAGTAGGCATTGAACGTATTAATGAAAGTATAAGAACTTTTGTATGGGCTTTATTAGGAGCACAATCTCAAACACGTGTAGATATACTAAAAATAGGTACAGGATTTGACGCTCAAAAACAATTCTTAGCAAACGTTCAAGTTGCTTTTAATAGTCCCATAGATTTACCCTCTCAGATATCTCATTACGAACGAGTATTAAAGTATGCAAGAAGCAACGTTAATTATGTCTATGGTATTGGTTTATACATGTCTCCAGGTGATATGAGATTACAAATTGGAACCATTGTTGGTTATAATAACAAAATTGTAATCGCAACAAAAGATCAAAAACTAGGCTTTAACGATGATATAAATAATAAGAATGTTAAACATGTTTCTCATTCTTTAGATAAATTAGATGGAACAAAAACAAAAAAATCTTTACCAGAAATTGTTCATAATATACCAAAACCTTCTAATAAATTTGTTCAAGATATTCCAAAACCTTCTAATAAATTTGTTCAAGATAAACCGAATATAGAACATGAAGAAAATAAACAAGCAATATTATTTGGAAGTGTTGTATTAGGTATTGTAGGACTAATCATTCATAAGATTTATTAATTTTATTTTTTTAAATATTCCCTAGCAGCAGCATACAATAAACCTACAACCAAAACAAGTAAAGCCCATAAATTATTTGCAAACCAATTTACTACGTCTTTTGTTGCATTTAACAACCAAGACACAATGGCACCGATAATTCCCGGCAAGGCTGCTGCTGCTTTTCCTGCAAGCTTAGCTAATAGTTTTCCAAGATTTTTTAATTGTTTTTTTATCCAATCTTTTGCATCTGTTTTATCTGAAGGAGGCGGAGGTGGGGGACTACTTCCACTACCAGAAGGAATAATTGCCTCAACAATAACACCTATAATCATCCCAAAAGCTGTTAAAATACTAGCTATTGTTATTCCTTGTTCTCTGAGTAATGTTTTAATTCTTTCCCTTAATGTTTTGTCTTCGTTTAATATTTTACGTATCGTCTGTGTAATTCTATCTATCTGGTTACGTATCATATATCTATTATTATTAATTGCCTCAAGTCTTGCACTTCTCTCAATTTCCAAATTTGATAATTCATTACGTATAATATTTATTTGATCTTCATCTTTTTTTTCTAGCATAGCTAATCTTAATTCTTTCGTTTTTTCTTTTATTTTATTATCTATTTTATCCAATTTTGCTATATTATTTGCAAGCGCTTTTTTTTTATACCAATAAATTCCTCTGGTAAATTATCAATCTCTCTCCAGGGTAAATTAAATCGTCTTTCTGCTTCTCTTTTAAATGTTTCATCATCAATAATTGATGTTACAGGTGTTTCTGCATTACTTGTTGATTCTAAAAATTTTCTTCTGCTTCTTGTTTGGAAGTTACATTTTTTGAAAAAATACTTTCTATGGTATTGACTTTACGTCTTGCTTCGCCCCAGAGGCTTGGCATAGCGGCCTTTCTTTTAAGATCTTCTCTACTTTCTTTCATTCCTTTAGAAAATTTATAATCATCTACTTCTAAAACAATTCTAATGAAATAAACACCGTAATAATTTTTAAGAGAGCTAAATGCATAAAATTTTAATACCCCTGATTTGTCGTAATATGATAATTGAAATTCCTTACCATCTATACTTCTTACATATAAATTAATTCTTCCATTATCATCTACCCCTAAAAAGAAATTTTTACGATCTTTATTTAAATCTAATTCGTCATTTACTTTGTAAAATCTTTGTACCATTTGTTTGATTATTTTTCTTTTGTGAGTTATTTGATCTTCTGGTGATAAATTTTCTAATTGTTCAAAATATTCATTTATATAATTGTGAAACTCAATATCATCTTTAAAAGATGTTTCTACTTCATCATCATTATAATCATCTTCAAATACAGGATTATCAATTTCAATTCCTCCTTCAGCCATTTTTTAATTAAAAAATTTTATTCATATTTTGGTGGAGGGTCATTTACTATAGTAATTTTGTTAAAGAAAATTAGAAATTTTCAATTTTTTTTTAATTTCATTTCTTACTGTTGCTTCTGTTTCTTCAATCAATTTCTTTCTTTCACTGTCATTTAATACTGTTTGTGTTTGTTTTGTTCGTATAGTTTCTTTCATTTCATTATATTTTTCTAATTCATCTAAAATCAATTTAAATTCATTTTCATTTATCTGTCCGTCAGTTAAAGATTTTGAAATTAAATCTTTTATACTATTCAACTTGCTTTCTGCCATGGTTTTAATTTTATAATGTTTTTGTGCTTTTGTTGTAAGTTTACATCTAATAAGTTTAACACAAGCACCTAAACCTCCACACGCGACAGCTGTAATTTGTATGGGAAGTAAAAAAGGAACTGCAATTCCTACACCTGCTAAAACAACAGAAGCTGATATTAAAGTAGTATCAACTCCGTCAGTAACATTTATTCCGCGCTTATATTTCTTGTATAGTGATTTACGTTTATCTCTTTCATTTATTAATATTTTTTCTATTTCTGTTATTTTTTGAAGTCTATAATTTTGTCCATCTTCTTTTGGTAATTCTGGATATAAATCTGGGGCCGTTGGTTGCTTCATTTTTAAGGGTATTTTTTTGTTAATTACAGTTTAAACAAAATTTTCATTTGACATTAAAAGTACTCTTCAAAGATGATCGGGAATATGTTTAATATTCATGATTAAAAATACTTACATTGTTTTCCTCTTCTCCTTTCCAAAACAGCAAGGACTTTTCATCGGGTTACAACACCAAATAATAAAATGAATAAACACCACAGGTGTTGTGAAATACTCCAATTTTTTGTTATGACGACAACTTGACAACCATGTAACTATTTACAATGATCGATTTCGTCTATTCATATTTATTTACACATCCGTCTATTTTCATCAATACGTCTTTAGAAATACAATACTAATACAGAAATTTAAAATATAAAATATTGATTTGATTTTTTAATTAAATATTTATTGAAATTATTCACACTAATGAAGATTCACATTTTTGGGAGGGGGGGTCAAACATTTTTTTTCACTTTTTCTGTGTAACTATTTTCTCCTTCAGGATGTTTTTTTTTAAACACAATAGTAATATGTTATATTATCCGCCTCCACTACCGACTATTTTTGAGGTACGAAAAAATAGTCGGTGGGGGAGGTGGGTAATATAACATATTACTAACCTTTATCTCGACGCGTAGCAAGAATTCTCTTTACTTTAACATTTTGTTCAATAGCCCTAGCATCGGTATCAACTGAATCAATTGATTCAGGATTCACATAATCACTGTCTCTGAAGCGAGCTGGCTTTTTAATATTTCTCTTCGATTTACGTGTCTTAACTTCAATAGTTTCATTGTCAGTGTCTGGAGACGAATCTTTGTGATTACTGACTATTTCGTCGTCAGAATGTGAACGATGTCCATTTTCATCAACTGGCGCTTGTTCATTCGCCACTGTTTCATGTCGACGTGGGAAATAGTTTTGAGGATTTGGCGCTCTTATGTGTGCTAATTTGAGCCTATTTATATGAACGGGTTTCTGAAAAGTTCGTTTCCGTTCTGGATCTCTTAATCGGATCATATGATCGGACAACACTTCGTTCACAATGAAAGGTCCCTTAAAAATAGGTTTCAATTTATGACCTTGTCCAGTAGGTTCAACACTCAAATAAACATAATCTCCAGGGGTAACTTTCAGCTTCCTAATGTTTTTGTTTTCTCTTTGTTCCATGTTATTCTGGGACTTCATAATTTGCATAAGTATATCTTTGCGTATTGTAATCAAACGCTCACAAAAGGTTTTCATATATGTATGCATAGAGACTCGAACTTCGCCAAATATTTTATTAGATATCAAGTGGAAATGAAGGTCTATGACCATAGACAATCTCAAATGGTGAGTACTGTGAACTTCCGTGAACAGATGAATTAATTGAAAATACTATGGCTGGTAATATATCTTCCCACTGATGGTTTTCTTGTACATACGGGGTTAAACGTTCCGCCAAAGTTCGGTGTGTGCATGAAGCTTGGAACAAATTCCTGTGAAATACCTAGAACTGAGCATACTTTAGCTGTACATTTTCCTATGAATTCTTTCTCTTGATCTGAGATAAGAGTCTGTGGAACACCAAAATAAGTTGTCAATGAAAATATGGCATGCGACACGGTGGCAACGTCCTTATTTCTAATAGGTAAGGCGTATAACAGTTTACTTAACATGTCTATGGCTGTGAAAATGTATATGTTTCCATTAGGAGATGGCGGAAGTGGCCCGTAAAGATCTATCTGCCACACTTGAAATGGTTGTGAAGGCGTTGGACACGACACAATTTTAGACTTCGTTTTGATGTTTGTTATTTTTCGTGTCTGACATGAGTGGCATGATTGAACATATTCTGTAATGATTTTCCCCATTCGGGGAAAGTAGAAAAATTCTTTTATTTTGTCTATGGTATTATTTATTCCGCTGTACCCTCCCAAAGGTGAACCATGGGCAAGTGTTAAAATTTTCGGAACTAGTACTTCCGGTAATACCAAATGATATGGTGACATAAGTTTGGCTTGTTTTGATTTTGCCACCCTTGAATGATATAACACACCATCAAGTAAAATGTAATTTGAAATTTCTATGAGTAAACGGCGTGCTTCCTTCTGAGAATGTGGAAGTTTATCGTCCGTTAAATACACAATAAACGGGTTAAGATATTGATCTTCCTTTTGAAGATTAGTAACAATTCCCATATCAATTCCGAGCTTTATGAATAAGTCATTCTGTTGTAAGGCATGAGATATATTGTCCTTTGCTCTATCTGAATTGTCAAGATCAGTTGATTTTGAACTTTTACACTGAGGTTTCTTTTTAGGCGTCAAATACGTAGCATAGTAATCAACTGTGTCTTCCGTATAGCCATCATACGGGTCTTTATTACTGTCATGAACTGGCACAATAGCTTGGACAGTTTTACCTTCGTCTCTGTTTTTGTTTTGAGTAAGTAAGTCACTTAAATGAGATCCATTAGGCAAGCTAATTTGTCCAACATTTTCTTGCATAAATGGGAGAAATGGATCCTCTTCAGCGGGACTTTCTGATAAGACTTGTGCAACTTCTGGACATCTTGATAGAGCGTCAGGTAATTGCATCTGTTCGGCTGGTTTGTACTGTATTTCAAAATTGAATTGCTGTAGCAAGGACAACCATCTTTCATAAATGGCGCCTTTGAATTGTTTTTGAAAGAGCGGTTGAAGAGCAGCATGGTCACATTCTTCAAACTTTGAGCCTCTAAGATAATCGGAACATTCTAGAACGCTTACGACCATTCCCAATAGTTCTAACTTGGTGGGACCATATGAAGTTTGCCGTCTGGGTAAATTTGATAGAGCATGAAACCAATTCCTCTTGAAGAAGTGTCAACTGAAAGTCTAAACTGAATATTGTAATTTGGAAAGCTTAGAAATGGCGCTGATGTTAAGAGTTGTTTCATATGATCAAATGCGCTCTGTTGTTCTAGAGTCCACCTAAATTTCTGGTTCTTTTTCAATAAACGTGTTAACGGGCTAATGATTGAACTGGAATTTGGTATGAACTTTCGAAACCAGTTGAATATGCCAATTATTCTGCGTAATTCTTTCTGGTTTTTTGGTGAAGGAATATTAAGTAATGCGTCAACTCGATCTGAAGGCGGATGAATCCCGTCTTTGGATATTTCATGGCCAAGAAAAATACATTTTTGTGCAGAAAATACACATTTTTTTGGATTGAGTTTCAGCCCATCACTTCGAAATCTACTGAAAATTTCACTTAAAGCTTCTATATGTTGTTCCAAAGTTTCAGTGCAAATAAGTACATCGTCCAAATAGCATAAACATGTTCGAAATTGTAAACCAGTCAACACTTTGTCCATTATTAACTGAAATGTGTTGGGACTAGTTTTTAATCCCATAGGTAGCCTAAGAAACTGATATGTTCCGAAACATGTATTAAACGCAGTATAGCGTGCTGAATCTTTCGAAATAGCCATTTGGAAAAATCCTGATGTTAAGTCTATGGAAGTCATGTAGTTTGGTGTCATATTTGAGAATGATTCGGTAAGTTCTTGAAGGTTTGGAATGTTGTACTTGAAGTCTGTAGTTTGGGAATTAAAATATCTGAAGTCACAGCAGAATCGGAAGTTTTGAGGTGAATTTTTATTAGCAGAGTTGTTTCGCTTGGCAACAAGAACTATTGGACTTGTGATAGGTAAGTCATCTGTTTCCTTGACGGGAGAAATGATACCTTGGTCTAGAAGGTTGTCAAGGTGATAACGCAATAACTCACGCTTTTCTGGTGAAAGTCTGTATGGCTTTTGTTGTTTGCCCACGGTATCGGGCTTCAGTGTTATTTTATGTTCTACGATCGTTGTGTGTCCCATACTAGGGTTCTCTTCAGTCACAAAAATGTCCAAAAGTGTATACATATTATCATGTATACACTCAGCCAATTGGTCTTTCTCACAGTCAGTTAAATCTTTCGACAAGTTAAACTGGTTTTTCACCTTTAATAATTGTTCATTATTAAGTCGGGGAACATTGTTCTTGTCTTTCTCGCTAATTAATTGAATGTTTTGAACAACAGATTCATTCTTAGGACAAGGTACATAGCTATATTCAGTACTTAATGTCGAAAATTCGGCAATATTTTTGCCCTTGGGTATAACAATAGGTTGACTGGTTGTATTTAAAATCCTTACAGGAACTTTATGAGACAATGATACTGTTACTAAAGTTTTACTAACCATTAATCCTTTGTTTAAAATATACTTGGTATTAGAACAAACACCATTTAGTCCATGTGGTAAATGTTCAGGTACACGACCCCATATCAACATTTCAGTATTTGGCTCAATTGTAAGTCTTTTATAAGTTTGCACCCTTGCAGATTTTGTGTTAAATGTATTACTTCTAAAGTCGAACACTATTTTGTTGTCCCTTAAAAATCCAGTGCCTAGAATCAACGGATGAGAGGTGAAAGGCAAAATGTAAACGTCTATTTCACACTGTCCTTGCGGAACCGTAATACTTATTTTAGCTGCACCAAAAAACTTGAACAGTGCTGTTATTGGCTAATCGTATGTCTTGATTAACTTGTTCAAAAGAGAGTTTAAAACGTTCCGGCAATTGATTAAATAAATCTTTAGAAATAACACAAACAGAGCTGCCGGTATCTATCAAAGCTGCCACTTGCATTTGGCCAAATTGAATAGGCATATATAAAAAGGACGGTTTGTCATTATTTTCAAAACTAATATTGGCACTCAAATCAGCATTCCCGGCGGAGTGTGCCTGTCCATCGGGTTCTTCTAGTTTCCCGGTTGGTACGCTATCAGTACTTTACAAGCTAAAGCCTCGTGACCATTTTGTTTGCATAGCTGACAAACAGTATTTGTTGTTTTACCAACACCAATCCAGTTACAATATGCACGGTATGTCCTAGGGCTTTACAGTTAAAACATTCAATTTTCTTGTCAAATGTAGGATTAACGACTCTCTTCGGAGGAGTTGAAAGTTTTTTCTTGTTTTGTAACAAGTTTTGTTAAATTTTCAATTTGTCGTAAGTCGTCAACAGCTGGATCAATTGGAGTATCCCTTTTATAATATGATTTTTGTTTTGGAGCCGCCGGCCCAACGGCATTTACAGACTCGGAATGAACCCTGTAGCCATATGCCTCCGCCATTTTGGCTGAAGTAAACGCAGTTTGTGTATCAGTCGGGTGTCCTGCTCTCACAAAGAATGCCATTTTATTTGGTAATCCCGTTATAAATTTTGTCATCATTTCATGTTCAGGCTTTTGAAGTAAAAGACCTTTATCAATAATACTACTAAAATAATCTTCCAAATTTTGACCAGGTTGTAATTGTAAATTATGAAATAATTCACTTTCCATCATTACTTTGGAACTTTGTCAACTGAAATTCACATATTTTTCTTTGAATAAAACGACAATTGTATCCCATGATCGTTTTGACTGGTCACTTAATGCCGAAAACCAGGATAATGCAGGGCCTTTTAAGTGAAGATGAAAAGCGGCAATTCTACGTTTGTCTGATAAATTGAGTTCATTTAAAAGAGAATATGATTCAAATTCGTCCAAAAATTGTTTAGCATTATCTTGGGGATACCCACTGAACTCTCTGCATTTAACTAATCTGTTCATGTTTGAAACTGTATTTTGATATATTGAACTGTTCGGAAATATAGTATCAGTATCACTTAAATTTAATGGCGGAAGGGGTGTCGGTTCATCTGTTCGAGAATCTGATAATGGAGTTCCCTTTAGATTTGGAGTTGTCGCTTGTTCTGAATGAATAGGAGAATCCGAAAATTTATGTAAAATAGGCGGCGTTACAGAATCAGATCTATTATGGGTACGAAATTCGTGCAGCTGTAAAAAGTTTGGGGATAATATTGATTGGTTGTCGGATTCAATATATGAAATATCAGACAATGTATGTTGCTCTAATTCTGAATTGTCTTCGGGAGTTGGTAAGTCGTCCCAATTAAATGACTCATTACTCATAACCAATAAGAGAAAGTGTCGGAAATGCAATCATTTCCAACTACTTTATTTGAGGAAATATGACACAGGTGTTTTATAAAACAATGACACATATAACACATTTGAATTCAAGCAATTATTATGTTGAAATTGATTTCAAAGTTGACCGTATCTGCATTCCATAGATTGAAAAAAAATGTATCTAATAACTAAATTATGTACAATAATACCGACAAGGAACACAAGTTACCAGGTATAGTATTCATCAATCAATCAAAATTTAATTGTTGAAATGGGCTGCCGTAAAATTTATTTCAATACAAACTCCAATGCCAATTATGTTGGAAATGCCATCATTTCCAGCTATATACTTCAAATATATAATTGTGGATAATAAATTGCACAAATAGAAACAAAACACTCAGTAAAACATATGAAGAAATGAAAGGCAAATGGTTATTGTAATGTTTAAAAGCAATCAGTGTGAATTAATCTGGTTATTCGGATAAGCCATAACTTTGCTAGTAATTTATCTGGATGCACGCCATCCCTATAGTGCCCAAAATCATATGAATAATATGGAGGTCCGTTTTTATATCGCTTTTTCACCCTTTGCAAATCTTCTGAAAATTTTGGCGAATAAGCGTGGAGAATACGGTTTGTAATAAAATATAAAAATTCACAGCAGAAATTTGTTCATGTAACAATATGTCATCATTTTTAATTGTGGTACAAATTATGTTTATAAATTGAAAACAAAGGAATGTGTAGAAATACCAGTTTTACCTTATTTTCAAATTGTCTTGTGAAATTATAGATTTCTTTTAGACCAGATATCAATGTGTTGACAGCTCTATTGTCTTTTGACACCAAGTAAATAAAGTCACCTGCTTTCCGTGTGAAATTACATATACCTACCCACACGTACAAAGTAACTAATTGTAATTCTTGGAGCTTGTTTTCCAAATTGTCTTTTAGAAATTTTAATCTATTGTCTACAGTTGCCCCAGACTCATACCAAAACTGTAGAAAAGTCTCCGGATTTACACGGACTTGCTGTTGAATATTAAAACCTTTGCTGTCACTGAGCAATATTGGAACTCTAGGTGGTGTTAAAAGTCGGGGAAGCCTTAATTTGTCAATTTGCTTCTGTAATTGTCTTTCAGAAGACATAAATAAAACGTTATGTGTACACAATGGAAAACAAAAATATGGGGAAAAATCGATATCTCGTTCAAAGGGGAACAACTTCAAAAGAAATCAAACTTTCATTGAAATGTTAAATTTCGGAAATAATCCACCATCCTGTAAACAAATTTTAAGTTCTCCACCATTTTATGTAGCTCCGGTAGAACAAAAACACAAATGTACCAAGAAATACTTATTATTTCAACTTTTCACGCTCAACACAATTTACAAACATCTGCTCCTTCCCGCACCACATGTGAAGAGACAGAGAGTAAAGGACAGAAACCGGCCGGAACGCCCCTGCGTTTCAGGACAATCCGTGACGTCGTCAGCCTGAATTTTAAAATAGAACATCAGCTCCAAGATTTTTTTTAGTTCACACAAAACAAGAATCAAGATATATACTTGCCTTGTCCATTGATTTAATAATCAAGCTATATTTAAAGTAACCCGTATAAACTTATTTAAAATGAGAAGTAGTAAATTTAATTTTAAAAATTGCATAGATAATTACTTCTAGTTTCTTAAAAGACTATTCTTAAAGTATTGTTTGTCAAAAATAACAAAAATATTTTGGTGTGAGTGTATTAATAAGAATGGATTAATTTTTGTTCCCTGGCTACCCCCTATTGATGGTACAATATTTACTTGATTTTTATATAAATATAATGTGCAAAGCTTTGAAATACTTTACAAATTTTTAGGACTTCCGAATAAATATTTTTGTAATTCCTGAAAATAGTAAACTCATTTTTCCTGGATATATAGAGCTTCATAGGAATAGGGAATATATAGGAATAAATAGAGACTTCACACCTTGAACTATGTTCCCAGCTGGCGGCAATCTGTGACGAGGTATGAACATAAAAAGGACACCACCAAATTGTGTTTGAATTAACTGAAAATTGTTCAAGCTATTTTGGAGATCCTTGAATTTTTTTCCAAAGGATCCTATTAGTAGGGTGCCCATGAGACGATTTTTCCCATTTTGCGTTAACGGAAAAACACACACCTGTATTATACATGTTTGGAAAGAGGATACCATTGCGCATCGAAATGACGATGTCATAGAGATTAAATTTGGTCTCATTTTATTTAAGATGGGGTCAAAGGTCAGCTCCTAAAATTTTTAAAATTTTGATGCATTTTAAAGTGATCTTCATTTCACAGATACAACTGCAACGAAATTCGAATATTATTGTAAATCTTATTTGGGTAGTTCTTTACTTTTAGTCTTTGCAATGATTTGACCGTTGTCTTTATTCAACACGTTTCAAAGTTGGCATTTTGTTTTAAAGGCCCGTCATTTTGAATATTTGCACCTCCGTGATATGAGGGGTTCTTTCGGATATAAAGATCTACGCATTTCTGACTTTTATAGGATTATTCTTTAAGGAAAAGCTTGAATTTAATTTAAAAACGAACTGCTGAAAATAAACTTAGTTTAGGCGAAATAAATCGTACTTTTGTTATTGGTATAAATAAGTCAATTTTCCCAAAAAAACACACACTGAAATAAATCTTAGTAAAACCGTTCGTAATGAATCAAAGCCCTAGTATATTATCTGAAATGATATGGAAAGTGATTTTAAACGTGAAAACAAACACATGTGCTTGGAAAATGAAAATACAAGCAACGTAAAATTGTCACTAGATTCCCGCTTTTCAACTAGACCTGGGCTTATCAAGTTATTGTGACAAGAAATGATTAGAGTTATCTCTCGTTGTACATGTACACTTGAAAAAACATGACCAATTGGCATGGTCTTCACATCGACTAAAATTTGAAGGTTTTACGCAAATCTTGGCTTTTTAATTGTTGATTTTTCTTTAACAATGGACATTACATCAATGATTTTTAGAGCATATGTACAATTCGTATATGTTCTTTCGTTGAAGTTGGAATTTTTCTGAAATAACGCATTGTTATTTCGCATTCAATAAAATGTCGTTAATTTAGACTCAAATTTACCGCGACATTAATACCGATAAATTACAAAAAAAAAATCAGTCAAAAATAACATGCATTCTATGGTTCAAATAAAAATTTCAGGTCTTGACTTTATCGTGAATAATTTCTTATCAGAATATAAGAGAGTACTACTATTTTTTATAAATTTAAAGATACCATATCCCAAGCACTGTTTTAGGGTACCCTTAAAAAAGGAGAAATTAGAGAAATCGTGACCAAAGGAACTTTCTACGACAGCTAAAAATTTGAAATTTAATAGTTGTTCTATCATTTAAAACAAAAATTAGCCGTGTGTGATTCCGTAAACTAAGCGCCTTTTTGGACCTTGGGCACCCTACTATATGTTGAAATATTGTCACAGGTAGGGGAGGCGTGGACATAACACAATAGGATTTATACAGACACATTAAGTGATATAAGAGACATCCTTATGTAGTATTAATAGGACGGATTCATAAATCTATAGCTATATGTTATTATAGAAATTACGAAATTAAAACATGACATAGGAACAAATATCTGTTCAGTTTCAAAACACAATATATCTAGCAATACTAAAGCAATAAAATCGTGATTAACTCGCACAAAGAATCCAGTTTCTTAAGGACAAGACTGTATATCTTACGATAAAGCTGATATATTGTGAATAATGAAAAAAAAAAACACCTTTTTATGACAATTTCGAGTATACGATATTGCAAGAAATGTCGTAAGAAAAGTCTTAAATAACTATGATCCAATAATGTTTAACCCTATGACTTTGGTTAGCACATATTTAACATTTACTGACAACAGTGAACGATAAATACATAAGGATTTTTCAATCACAAAAGCGTCGAAATTCGTATTTGCTCGCTTTTGTCCGAAAAAGGAATTAAGGACGGGTAAAAGGAGTTAAGTGGAGGAAGAAAGAATGAAGGCATCCATCTGTCCGCCCCCTCATAATGAAAGAGGTCATTCATTGGCAGATCCAAGGGAGCGGGGTTGGAATCCTGTTTTCGGGAAAAAATTAATTTAGACAAAAAAAAGACAACAATGGCAAAAATCACCTTGAACCTCATTGGAAGTCCTTTTTTAAAGACTTGATGCGCCGGTGCCACCATTTTTGTAGACTTACTTATTATTGTTCAGGTTGAAAACAGTATTTGCGAGCAAAGCTCGTACAAAAAATAAATTCCGAATTGAATATGTATAAATATAAACCTCCATTAAAAGCAAATCGAATATCTTTACCGACAAAATACCTCACAAATATCGTAAATGGTAATGTGTGGAAGAATGGAAATATAGCCATACTTGTAAAAATCTATATTAAGTCCGTTTTGTTTAGTATATGGTGATTTATCGCTTTGAATACCTATATAGGTCTCTCACGGCATTTCAAACCCGTAGGGACGCCCACTCCAATGGAATAATATTTCGGACAGTTGATATTCCCTGGTATCCGCTATTCGCATTCGAATTCCTCGATGGGTCGACCTTTTTGGTGTAGAAGGACTTTGCAGAACTTAAAGCTTTACTACGGTAGCCTGCATGTCTTGGTCCCGAGAGACCAAAACCCAATCTTCGCTGTGAATGGTTTCTTGTTTAAAAATTGCACCTCCTTTTATAATTGACGTTTCCTCTGATTGGATAAGCATCAGTCAAGTAATTAAAATTAGCACCGCCCACTTATTTTACATTGGTGCTCAGCATTAATATCATCGCCTACTCGTTATCCGAATAAAATTTCTCGCGACTAATATGTTATATTGACCCTCTCCCCCCTCGAATATTTTTTCATTCCTCAAAAAATATTCGGTAGTGGAGAGGGTCAATATAACATATTAGTATTGTGTTTTAAAAAAAAACAGCCGGAGGTGTTAAAAAGCTACACAGAAAAAGTTATAAAAAATTTTTAATTACCCGGGAGTACACCGAATTAAAAACCCCTATTGCGGGTCTAACACAGTATAAAAAAATTTGGGTTACCGGGAGTACACCGAATGTGAAAAAGTTATTTTATAAAAAGTGAGAAAAAAATATCCGGTAGGTCAGCGGAGAAAAGAATTTTTATTATTTAAAAATGGTGCTTACAAATTTAACAAATAAATTAGCAGATGAATTACACCGCAGAGTTGTAAACGTTTTTCCTAAAAGGCGTGTTTATGTCAATTCAATAGATCAAACATGGGCAGTTGATTTGCAAGAATATTCAAAACAAAATAAACATTATAAATAGCAATTATAGATGTATTTAGTAAATATGGATGGTTAATTCCATTGAAAAATAAAACAGGAATAACAGTAAGTGAAGCATTTAAAATTTTATTTAAGGAAAGAAAACCAATGTACATTTGGTCAGATAAAGGCTCTGAATTTTATAACCGACAAGTAAAAGAATTGTTAAAAGATAATAACATAAAGTTATATTCAACTGAAAATTAAGAAAAAAGCAGCGTAGTAGAACGCTGGATAGGAACAATGAAACAACATATGTATAGATACTTTACAGCCTATGGAACATTTAAATATTATGATGTGTTGGATAGATTAGTTACAAATTATAATAATACAGTTCATTCTTCGATTAAAATGACACCAGTTGAAGCAAGTAAATCCAAAAATCAATCAAGAGTGTATAAAAATTTATATCCAGAAAAAGAAGAGAAAATTAGAAAACCTAAATTTAAAGTAGGAGATAGAGTAAGAATAACAAAAAAGAAAGGTCATTTTGAAAAGGGTTATACAACTCGATGGACAAAAGAAATATTTGTAATTGAAAAAGTTTTAAATACAAACCCTATTACTTATAAAATAAAAGATTTAAAAGGTGAAGAAATTATAGGTTCTTTCTATAGTCAAGAATTACAGATGACTCAGTTTTAAATTTTTATCATATTTCTTTTTTTAAAAAATGACAGAAGGAAAAATCTGTACGAAATGTAAAGAATATAAACTATTAATTGAGTATCATAAAAATAAATTTAAACCATTAGGTGTAAACTCACATTGTATACAATGTAGAAAACAATTAAAAAAAATACATTATCAAAATAATAAAGAAAAATATAAACAATCTTATCAAGAATTTATGGACAGAAATCCAGATTATCAAAGTAATTATTATTTTAGAAATAAAATGTAATAATTAAAAATCTTTCTCTAAAAATGGCTCCAAAAAATAAAAATTATGTTAAAGAGCTTATAAAAAAAGTGGTGTTAATATGGATAATTATTTTAAAAAGATTAAACCAGATGTTAAAAGATTAGTTTTATCATTTCCTAATGTGAAATTTAATATTATTATAAAAACTATTTATTCAAAACCTATAGCTATAGAGGCTGAAAAAATAGAAAGACATTATAATGGTGGATTTATAAGACTTCAATCACAAAATGAATTTAATAAAATATATAATTCTATTATAAAAAATTATAAAGTATGGGAAGAAGAACATCAGGGAAAAGAATCTGGTTTAATATTTTATGAAATAGAAAACACAGAAGTTAAAGTTGTTAGAGTAAAAAGTTTAAATGGATCTTCTTATTTTGATTTAGGAATAAAATTTAATAGTTTATTAAATATACAAAACAATGATAACTGCTGTTTTGCTTATAGTGTAATTGCAGGAATACTATATAAATTAAAAGAAAAACCTGATGAACATAAAGAATATTCCGATACATTTAAAAAAAAATGAATAAAAACCCCGCAAGAGCATCAATTTATAAACCTTTTTTAGATAATATTAATACAAAAAATATTAAATTTCCAATAAGTATAAATTCAATTAAAACATTTGAAAAACAAAATACAAATATAGCTATAAATGTATTTGGAATTGAAAAAGAACTTTTTAATCCTGATAATAAAAAATTTAATAAATTAAACCAAGAAAAGAATTTACGAGATATATATCGCCTGTATAGAAGTGAATTTAAAGATAGAGATTATGTTATAGACCTATTATATGTTAGTTTAGATGATAAAAAACATTATTGTTTAATTAAAAATTTTAATGCTTATGTTAATCATAATCATCATAAAAGATATCATTGTAGAAATTGTATTACTGCTTCATATACTACTGAAAAAGCTTTAGAAAAACATAAAAAGGATTATTGCAATGAAAAAGAACCATTTAAATATAAAATGCCAAAAGAAGGAAGTAAGTGTGAATTTAAAAATCATCATTTTAAATTAAAATTATCATTTGTTGGATATGCGGACTTTGAAGCAATTAATATAAAGTTAAATTATATGGATGTTGATCTTCGAAAACAAATTAAAAAATTAAGAATAAAAAGTAAATCACATAATGTTAATTCAAAAATAAAAAATATGATTATTAATAAAATAATAAAAGAAGGAGAGTTAACTAAAAAAAGAGCAAAATTAGTTTATCATAAATATATTAATAATAAAATAAATAATGGAGAAACAAAAAAACATATAGATAAAATTAAAGAAAAATATATTGAAAAACATTTTAATAAGTTGATAGATAAAATTTTCGATAACTGGGTTAAAGATGAAAGACCCATAGAAATAAGTGATTATGAAATAAATAAATATTGTGAAATGAATAAACTTAAAAGGAGAAAGATTGATATTAATAATCTACGAAATAAAATAAAAAGAGAAAACATTAAATTATCTTTTAAAGATAATACAATAAATTTACAACAACAAAAAGTAGTTTCTTATAATTTACAATAGTTTCTCAATATCCTAATGTTATACCAAATAAAAATATTAACCATGAACCTAGTGAAAATGCTGAGGAAGATTTTGTTAAAACATGTTTACATTATAAAGATAAAATTAAATGGGCTTATTATCATGCAGAAAAGAAATTTAAAATATCAAAAGAGAAAAAAGAAGAACTATATAATACTTCTGATTGTTGTTATTTGTGTAAAAAGGAATTAGAAAAAAAGAAAAAAATAATTGAACATAACCATTTATCAGGTCAATTTAGAGGAATTTCCTGCTCTAGTTGTAATAGCTTAGAATCTAGAGATGGAAAACAATTTCCAATCCTTTTCCATAACGGCAGCGGATATGACTTTCATTTTTTAACAGAAGAACTACTAAAACATGAAAAGAAATACAATCAAGAAAAGGTATTACCAAAGGATAGTGAAAATTACATATCAATAACATTTAAGGATACATATTTTAAGTTAGTTTTTATAGATAGTATGAGATTTTTACTGAGTAGTATAAATAACTTATCAAAAACATTAAAAGATGATCAATATAAAATACTTAAAAAAGAATTATTTATTCATGTTAAAAATCAATTATTTGGATTTTATAATAATGAATTTAGTAAAGAAATGAAAATGCATGAAGAAAGAGACGAAAAATTAATTGAGCATTATACAAATATTTTATTTGAAGATTTAAAATATCATGAGTATAACGAAAGTGAAAAGAAATAAGAAAGAAGTTTTAAAGGTGTATTTCCATATGATTATTTTGATTCTTTAGAGAAATCAAAAAATAATTTTTTCCCAGATAAAAAAGAATTGTATTCTATATTGAATCAAAAAGATATATCAGATAAAGAATATAATTACGGAAAAAAGATATTTGATAGATATTGTGAAACATTTAAAGATTACTTAATGCTTTATCAAAAACTAGATGTGTTAATATTAACCGATGTATTTGAGAATTTTAGAGAACTATGTTTAAAATATTATAAAATAGATCCAGCTTATTGTTATTCAGCACCTGGTTTATCATGGGATGCAGGATTAAGATATACAGGAATAAAATTAGATTTGATACATAATAAAGATATGTTAAATATGATTAAAAAACCGATTAGAGGCGGATTTCCGGGGTATTAGGAAAACGTTATGTTGAAGCGAATAATAAATTTACTAATAAAGAAAAATTAGATAATCCAAATTAGCTTTTTTATATAGATGCTAATAATTTATATGGTGGTGGGATGTCAGAAAAACTTCCGACTGGAAATTTTAAATGGGAAGATGAAGATAAAGAAAATCAAGATATAAACTATTATTTAGATAAATGTAATGCAGAAAAGGGAATGATTTTTAAAGTGGATTTAGAATATGATCCACAAACAAAATTCAAATTAAGAAAATATCCACCTATGCCAGTTTTAAGAAATATAAATGAAGAAGAAATATCAGATTATTCAAGAAATTTTTTAAAACAACATAATACTAAATTAGGAAACGTTGAAAAATTAATCTTAGATCTTCATGATAAGAAAGATTACATTGTACATTATGATATTCTCAAATATTACATTTCCCTTGGAATAAAAGTAACAAAAATTCATAGTATAATATCCTTTAATCATAAAAAGTGGTTAAAAGATTATATTGATTTCAATACAAGCATGAGAGCAAAAGCAGAAAATGTTTTGAAAAAGATTTCTGGAAATTAATGAATAATTCTTTTTACGGAAAAACAATGGAGGATATTTCTAATAGATGCTTAGTAGAGTTAGCATATAATCCTGAAGATCTTAAAAGATTAGCATCGAGAGATAATCTAAAAGATATCATAGATTTCAATGATAATTTTAAAGCAGTATTATTAAATTATAAATCAATGTATTTTAATAAACCTATTAATTTAGGAATGTGTATTTTAGATTATTCAAAATTAGTAATGTATAAATTTTATTATGATTTTATTGAAAAATATTTTCCAAATAATGAAATTCTATATTCCGACACGGACACATTCGTATTAAATATATTTACAGAAGATCTATACTCTGATTTAAAAAAAATAAAAGAAAATTTAGATACATCTAATTATCCAAGAGATCATCCTTTGTATTCAACTGTAAATAAAAAGGTAATATGTAAATTTACAGATGAATAAGAAGGAAAAATAATGACAAAATTTATTGGAATAAGAAGTAAAATGTATGGATATGAATATATAGATTTAAGCAAAGTTGAATTTAAATGTACAGCAAAGGGAGTAAAAAAACAACTAAAAAAGAATTAAATTCTGAATCATATCAAAGTTGTTTATTTGAAGAAAAAAAATAATTCATAAAACAATGTTTAATATAGTACATAAGAAACATAAAATATATCTAAATGAGATGATTAAAATTGGGTTATCACCCTTTGATGATAAGAGATATATCTTAGATAACGGAATAGATACACAACCTTATGGTTTTAATTTATTTTAATTTCCAAGCAACTAAAAAAGTTAATGCCATACCTCCTATAACAAATGCAATTTCTCTATTTTTCTGATCTTCCGATAGAGTATAAAAATCACTTAGTTTAGGCTTGGGTGATGATGGGGTTAATTGTTTATTTGTAACATTATGATATTCTCTCATAGCTTGATCAACATCTTCATAAGTTTGAGCAGCATGATTTTCTTTTTTTAATTGTTCATTAATATAATCTAATCTTTGAATTCATCTTTTATTCCATTCTTCTGTTTCTTTTTCTAATTTTTCTATTGCTTTATCATGTCTTATTTTTTCTTCATTTGCATCACTACCCATATGTGAAAATAAATAATTACTACCAGAAAATGCCAAAGCGTTTGTTATTGCCCCACCTAACATCATTGCTAAAGCACTTGCCATTTTTAAGAAAATAAAATTTGTTTATTATTTCATAATATCAGCAGGTATAATGCCTTGCTTAATCAACATGTCTTTT
>MJUU01016532.1:79975-96359 GCA_002080025.1 Modiolus philippinarum | reverse complement strand
ATTGCTCCCCTTAGGGTCGTTGTCTCTTTGACACATTCCCCGTTTCCCTTCTTTTTCTTATCATAATCAAATAACGCGTATATTTGTGTTCCTTTGTGCAATTGCCAAACAAATAATTATTATGAAAAAGGAAGGAAATTGGTTTAATGTCAAGGAGACAACATCCCATCTCCAGGTTAAAATGACCCATTTTGTTCGTTAGACAAGGTCCACATCAGATTTGCTCTACGAGCGTATCTGATATAGACCGGATTATCCTTGTCTGTAGAACATAGGTACCTATGATACAGTACTTTTGAGACGTTTTCTTACCGAAAACTTCTATTGCCATATGGAAAATATATATATATATCATTACATCGAGAAGGCATCACTTATTAATTTACTATGGTGAGCTAAGGTTGGTTTTTATTCAATGTATTTGAAGTGCTTAAGGTAATTATGTTTTTCGTCAATTCGAATTTAGTTAAAAGAATTGACGTGTTGGCAAAATTGGTAGTTGACATGTAGGCAAAATTGGAAGTTGACATGTAGGCAAAATTGGAAGTTTACATGTAGGCAAAATTGGAAGTTGACATGTAGGTAAAATTGGAAGTACACCTCAAGTCATAAATGGTATAATTATTTCTTTAGGCCGGGAATCCAGTCATTCTGGTATTTGAGGCGATAGTTTTCGCCTTCAGTTAAACGAAAACGATAGTTCCTATTTCAAAAGCCCCGTTTAGGGTATTCTCATTGCATAAAATATCTTTCATCCATTTAGGTTGAATGTTTTTCCAGCGTAATATAAAATACATAAACGAATTGCCCTTTCATGGAAAAATGCACCCTTATGTAAGTAATTGTTATCGAAGTTACGGAAAACTTTGGAAACATATATGTTTCAGCAAAACAGTAAAACAAATTGATATAAAATAGATATTTTATGAGTTATAACATCTGTATTCACCAACACATGTACGCTTACTCTCTTTATGGAACATCAATATACAAACTAGGCTCCTTGAGCAGTTTAGACGTGAGCACCCCTTGACCCATCTTTCAGAATTACCTATTGTCATTTTCTCTCCTTTAAAGATTGTGGTCATGGAGCTAGTAGTCTACCTGTATTAGGTTTTATTCGTATGTTTGTTATACTCAAGGGAAATGGGACAGATATAGGGGAGCTTTGGGTACCCATAAACCGGTTTAACCCTACCGCTGGCTTTTGCTATTGCCGGTACCAAGTCCGGCTGTCCCGAGTTCCTATCGTTGTTTACGTTTGTCATTTGTCTTGTTTCTTTTTTCCTGTTTAGTTCACTGACAGATTGTGGCATGTGACTGTAATTTTAAGCCATTGTAGATGTTACATGTATATCCCCTTTGTTACTGGGATCACGTTGGGCAGACAGGTTTATATTGTAAGGCGAAATCTGGATATGAAAATGAGCTATTGTATTCAAATTCATCTTACTATAACTTTTACTTGCATTCTACCATCCTCTGCCAGAAAGTGTTATTTTTTAACTTTAAACTTTATTATTTTAGATACACTCTTACATTTACTGTAAGCACAGGTGGTTTTCGAGTGCTAAATTATAACTTCAGACAGGAGAATTTTACGGGAGTTGAAAAACAAAATGTAATGGAGTATAGATTTGACTACGATGTACCGGAGCATTGCAAAGAGAGTAATACCTGTAGTCCTGATGATGTTCCTCTGAAAATAGACAAAGATATATCTAAGGTAACTCAAGAATGGGATAAAACTGATTTTTCTATATGTTCAAATAGAAATTTACTGTCTTTATCAAAATTTAACATGGCACTCTGACGATGTCCTAAGTACTAGATTTGGCTTCGTATTTCTGTATTTTTGGTAATGAGTACTTCTTCTCTGACTTTTTTTATATGGCTTTCCATATTATTTGATTCTGATGCTGTTGATGAGAGGTTACTCCTTGAAACATGTATACAACATAACAAAATTTAATTACATGTTATGAAAAAGAAAGCAAATGGGGTAAATGTCAAGGAGACAACATCCCATATCGACGTTAAAACAACCCAAAACAAAGCATCTACGGGTAACCGTACGGTCTTCAACACAGTAAGGAACCTCACACCATATAGCAAGCCCTAAATAGCCCCAAAAAAGTAAAAAAAAAAGTGAATAAATCAATGGAAACAAACCGCATCCAATAACCCGAATGTCAAGAAACTAAAATTTTATAAGAAAAATAGGACAAGCCAATAACCAACATATTCCTGACTTGGGACAGGCACAAAAATTGCGTGGGGTTAATCTCGTTTTCTTGGACCCAAACCCTCCCCCTATGTGTGGTGAATCGCTAAAAAATAAATACACAAAAGACTCACAGTAAAAATCAAAATAGAAAAAAGTCCAACTTATCAAGACGAGCACCCTTACAATGAAGTACATAAACCACGAAGAAAATACACACGGGTACTGCCATGCATGCTTTGGTATTTTTGTATATTTATATAGTAAGTCATGTTTTTAACATGCAAGCAAACACTTAAGAAATATCGAGGACGTACGTCAGAGGAAGCTTCGAAACTTAACTTTATTTTGAATTCAGACTGGGGTTTTCTCACCGTTCATTGAAGATCTTGTGGTGGCTTTGAGTTGGTGTTACTCCCCTTTGGGTCGTTGTCTTTTTGACACATTCCCCGTTTCCCTTCTTTTTTCTATTGTATATTTGTGGTGACATTGGCACAAAGAGGGTTTTTATTAGTGGAAATTACATTTTGACAAGAATGCACTCACGACACTGGTGACAGAAATAAGGGATTATTACAACATGAAAAGACCACAAATCACATGTCAAAAATAAAAGTTTAAGAAAGTACTAGTAAATTAAAATTACACCAAAATCCAAACAAGGAAAGGTAGAGCGCTGGATCTTTGGCTTGTTCTACTGTGAAATGTCTATTGAACAAACTAAAATGTTGCCTGTAGTAAAAGACAAGAATTATCTATTCACGCCCGAAGTCACATCAGACACATGTTGATACTTAAAAATTCACTGGAAAATCTTAAATTCCGTACATTTTCTGTAATACATTCTCTCAAAACTTTCGTTTTTCCACACTCTATACTAAGCTTCCTCATGATAAATTTAAATTAAGAATCAAAGGTATAATCAGGCTTTTGCCTTTGTCGATTCAAAACTTTTTGTTGTATTATGCTATAAATCCAAATCTTAAAAAACAATTTAAAAGGAAAAAATATGCTACGATGAAAATGTATAAAATATGTCACATTTGGAGGTACTATTTATCATCAGCAAGTTGGTATACCAATTGGCACGAATTGTACTCCTGTGATCGCAGACTTGTTTTTATATTCCTACAAGGCTTAATATTTCCGGAGACTCATGACTAAAAAAAATACAAAGAAGAACCAAGAAATATAACAACGCTTTTATAGTTGGTTTTCATCTTGGTTTCAACATTAATTTTTCTGCATAAATCTTGAATTTGATTATACCTCACACCTGAAGTTCACCCCTAGCATAGATGTAAGCGGAAATCCTTGCTAAATATCAGTCAACGATACATCTATTTTATGTTTTACCCATAGATGCGGGATCGTCAACAAACGGTAAATTAATTTGCAACGTGTTGGTAAAACTGATGTCATCCGTTGCTTGACAAAACAACACAGATACGAAAATAAATACGTCAAGTAAATGTAAAATTTGGTTTCCCCAGAGCACACCGTACAACCGCGTTGTATCATTTTGATCATCGGCCAATTGATACAATCATCGATGTTTGTTTACGTTCAGAGAAGTAGAACAGTGGTATCAAGATTTTTAATATTTTTCACCATTCTGAGCAGAACCATGCATTTATTTGGATGTAAAAACCATGATTATAAGTCACTTGATGAAAACAATAAATTACTTTCCTATATCATGTACATTTTGGCAGACTTTAAATCAAATATACACTGAAAATCACGCCAAAATCTCAGATCTTGAATTGCAATTCCTTATTCCATACAACTTCGTACTTAACAAGTTATTATCCAACATCAGCACTGAAGATGCATCTTTTACCCTTATTTTTATGTATAAAGTATTATTCAAATGTAAGTTGTTCTTGTTTAATTTGACATTACTTGACACAACAAGAAGAAAATAGGATACGATCTCCGACCGATACATGAAACGATCAACAACAGATTTTATCTAAGTGACGATACAATCAACAGCCGTAATAAAAACGATCAAATGACAGTATTTCAATTTTTATACCCATCCAATACGAAGTTTAGGGTACGTTGGTTTCAGTTTGTGCGACTGTGCGTTTGTCCCACTGTGTCCGGCCATCTGGCTGTGGCATACATTTTGCCTGTGGTAATCTCGACCATCCTCCGACCATCTTCAGAATACCTGTTTACAATTATGTCAGGATAGTAAGTACCATATAAGCCTGTACACCGGATTTTTAAGATGGATTCATCAAATGCTGAAAAAAATACGTCTATATGGAGATTTCTGTCCGGAGGTAATCTCTGACCCTACGTAAAATTTCTTTTTTCTTCAGAGTTTTTTCCGAATTCTGCAAACCTTTGGACTTTCCATTTATAAAGTTTGACAATCAATTATTTTAATGAGGTCAGGGATTCAAGGAGCCAAGAATAGCCCCCTCCTTCTTAACTGCAAGTCATATTAAAACCATACTTCCAACATATCTTGTTTACAGGATCAAGTAATGCACCTTATACTTAAAATAGTTCTTTAAAAGATATCAGTCCATTGTTGAGAAGTTTGAAGTTTCAGTCTAAATTTTTTTTCACGTACTTGGGTGAACATTTCTTTTTAATGTAAACGATCTTTCAAAAGCAATTGCTGTTGGATTGCTACACATCACACCAATGATTTGGCGCTCCATAAAACCTACAACTTCTTGAGAAGTGCCTGTGCCAAGTCAGGACAACAGTGATTTACATTTTTCACTGCTGGTTTTGGACATAATTAGTCCTTTTGCCCTTTGAATTTCGCCTCCTGAAAATTCTGTTCGGTAATTTTGTAATTACCCTTATGAACTGATTCTAGAGGCTTGACGAGCCATTTATAGCTCATTTATTGATTTACAACTCCGTCGTAATTTTAATTCACATTTCAACTGAACTGTAAGGATATTTTGTCAGTAAAGTTTATAATATTTTTATTAGCTAATATAACAAATGGAATTGGGCACAGGTTTTTCAAAGTTATGTAGTCCGTTCCCATACATATTATTTATTACAAAACAAATTCTATATTAAAATAGAAAGGAACATACAAACTTAAAATCAATAATTGGTTTATGTTTAAACAAGAAATATATGATAAAGGGGTTTAAATATTAAAACGAAAAAAAGGAAAAAAGACTAAAAATTCAAAAATTAATTCACACATTCTGTTCACATGACCATCTAATTGCACCTTAAGCTTGGATTTTATTCTCATTTTAGCCTAAATAATACAACAACTAAGATGCAAATGCTTTAGTCGGGCCTTGCCGAAAACTCTATTTTTCAGTCCTTCCATGTCATTTACTTTTTTGTTTGATGTGTGCGCTTTCCTGCAATCGGTTTAATTACTCATTGAACTCTCATTCGTTTACTTACTGGCATTGAAATAACACAATATCTGACTGTATCCAGTTCTACAGATGTTTGTTTTGACAACTTATGTATCGTCAGTGCAGATAAAGGCAACAATGGGAAATCTAAACAAGAGGCTCAGGGAGCCTGTATAGCTCCCTTGGCTCCAATATTCAATTGTTTTCAACTGTCAATGATTAAACAGTACCTCATGTACTGATATCTGGTATTTTCATAAACATGAAATACAAATGTAGAAGTTTCTCATCTAAAAGGGAAGATCTCTAAACATTTTTCAAGCATTGGATCAATAGCAGGAACGTTGGAATAGATGCAAACCTGAAAGGAGCCCTTTTCACATGGGACAATCCAAAGACTTGTGATCAAGTTTGAGCCCACATGACCAAGAAATTTCAGGGGAGAAGATCTTTGAAAGTGTTTCCATAAGCCACAACGTTAAACTTTGTTCCCTGTTGGTTGCCATTTTGGAATAAGTGCACGCCTAAAAATACCTTTTTATAGCCCCGATTTGCGGAAGGTACATAGTACTGTCTGTCTGTCTTCAAAAAGGTGATATCCTCTACTCCTCCTAAAGCAATGATTCGAATTTCTTTTAACTTATGTGGGAGTTTCATCACATATTGTAGATGTGAACTATGCGTTTTATTTTCCAATAAATACTTTTTTCAGATTTTTGGCATGTTTTGGACTATGTCATTGTAGCTCAATGCAAACCATATGGTGACCACTTGGTTTCCCGTACCCCCCTTAACCACTGGTAAGAATTTCAAGGAACTTGTGCAAGACCTTAGTTACATGTTATAGATTTGCATTATTTATTTTGTTTTCTAATGATTCCGGTTTTTCCAGATATTTGTCATGTCTTACCCGTTGTCATTTTAGCGCAGTACTAAAAACTTGTATCCACTGCTCCTCTTAAACCACTGATTGGAATTTTAAGACTTATGCAGGAGTTTAATTACATATTTTAGATGTGCACTATTTATTATTTTTCCCAATAATTCCTTTTTTCAGGTTCTTTTTAGAAAATTCAAGAAGAGGTCGAGGTCGGGCAGGGGATCCATGGCTCTCTAGGCCACAGTAACTCTAGTTTAATATGAAAGAATCTTTGAAAGTGTTATCCTATAGGGTCAAATGCTAAACTTTGTTACCATGCTGGTACCATCTTTATATAAGGCTGAATAAAAACATTTTGTTTTGCTGGGGGACACTAAAACACTGTTATGGCCAAGTTTTGCTCCAATTGGTCTAGCAGTTTCAGAGAAAATCTTTGAATGTGTTTTTCCGTAAGTCCAATGTTTATCTATGTTCCCCGCTTGCAGCCATATTAGATACAGGGCGAATATAAAAAACACTCTTTTGCAAGGCCACCAAAGGACTATTGTGGCAAAGTTAGGGTCCAATTCCCTAAAACTGGAGTCCAATTCCAATTATAAGGGGAAAAACGTTTTAAATTTTGATATGGCTTGTGTCAAATCTTTCCCTTTAACAGCTAAAGAATGTTGTTTCCTATACTCGATTTGACTTCACTACCGGATTTGACATGTTCAACACAGTGAGTGTTTAGAAGCAGGATATGCTTATTCTACTGGTGGATCAGATTTTACCCATGGTTTTTAAATTGGGTCTGTGCTGTTCATCTGTATGTATGTCTCCATATTTTGTTTATGTGCAATACTTGTGTGGTTTCTTTGTATCTTTGTGTTTCCATTGTTTTCATTAGGGCCCCGCCATGAAATGGCGGCGCCCTATAGTAATCAGCCTGTCCGCCAGCGTTTTCTATGTCGTACGATACTCAAGAATGCCATTTACGGATTTTTATGATTTTTTTACTCAAAGTTGCACTTGACTTAAGGAAGCTCCCTGTCGTTTTTCAAGAAAATCTGAAAATGATTTTTGGGAAAAAACTTCATTTTTATATGAAAAAGTGCATATTTTGAAAAATAGCTCTATGTCGTACAATAACTCAAGATTGCCCTCAGGGATGTTAATGATTTTGATACTCAAGGTTGAACTTTACCAGAGGAAGCTCCCTTTCGTTTTTGTGGAAAATCTTAAAATGATTTTTGGGAAAAAACACCATTTTTATATTAAAAAGTGCATATTTTGAGAATTAGCTCTATGTCGTACAATAACTCAAGATTGCCTTCAGGGATTTTAATGATTTTGATACTAAAAGTTGAACTTCACCAAAGGAAGCTCCCTTTCGTTTTTGTGGAAAATCTTAAAATATTTTTTGGGAAAAAACTTCATTTTTATATGAAAAAGTGCATATTTTGAGAATTAGCTCTATGTCGTACGATAACTCAGGGATTTATATGATATACACAAGGTTGGTCCTGATCAAAGGAAGCTCCCTTTTGTTTTTGAGAAAATCTTATTCCACTTAAATTCCACAATCAGGTTTTTGGGACACACAAGGGGGGGGGGGGGGGGGCTTTCTGACTTTGTTAGTATTCTAGTTGCCTTTGGATTATTCTTTTTTTAAGACTGAAAGTTCGGTTCTTACTTACATTGTTATATACCACGACTTTTGATATTTGTTATGATCACATCATTTAATCCTTCGGTATTTTACTGTCATTTCTTAGCATCAAGATTACATTCTCTTTTGCTGGCCCATCCCAAATTATATGGAAAGATGATGATCATAATTTGTCTTCGCATGTTATGACCCAAACTTGGTTCATAACATTTAACAAATTAACAAATTAAAAATAACCATTTAACAGCCGTGGAACAACACATATGTGTGGAATATGGATCTTTGTGCCCCGTGTATTTCCTTAACATACAAATTTGTAAGCGAGGTCACGTCACATGATGAAAATCGAAAGTCGTTTACTGAAAAGATGATAAATGCCCATTATTCTGCCAAAATTTAAATTTTATATACTAAACAAAGTCAGAAACCGTAAGTTGTATTCTAACATCTCATCAAATCCCACAAAATGTCAGCTGTACATCTCTAAAAATTTTACAACATGAAACTATATATACCGCTTTGTTAAATATCGTCCAATTTACCACCCCTGTCTGTACTCTAAAGCATATTTATTCTTATATAAACTTTTACTTTTACGCACCGGAAATAATTCTGTCGTTCACAGTTGATCTGCTGTCTACTTTGGATTAGTCCCAGGCTTGTTTAGGTCTAGTCGTATAACACCCGTATGAATTTAATCAGTTTCAAATGAATATATGATATAGATGCTCCCATGGCATTTTTTTACTATCACAAATTATCAATATTATATTTTTTGAAAATTTACCCTTTTTATATTTCAATAACTTTTTGAAAAGCAGTTTTGTCCTCTTACATATGTATCACAACACAGCCGTTGATCGTAGCTGATCTCTGTTGAGGATCGTATCATTCAACAAAATGAATCTGGCGAAGATCGTATCCTATCTTTCACATGTAGTGTTGGGTAAAGTCAAATTACACAAAAACGACTAACATTTGAATACTGCTGCATATATCAAAACAAAGGTAATAGATGCATCTTTAATGCTGATGTTAAATAATACTTTGTTAAATACCAAGTTCTGTGGAATAAGTGATTGAAGTTCATGATGTGAGATTTTTTGCAAGATTTTCAGTATAAATTTGATTCAAAGTCCTTCGAAATGTACATGATATAAGAATGTAATTTATTGTTTTCATTATGTGACTTATAATCTTCATTTTTACATCAAAATCAATGCATGGTTCTGCTTAAAATGACATTAAATAAAAAAATCTTAACACCACTCTTTCACTTCTCTGCATGTAAACAAACATCGATGATCGTATCAATCAGCCGATAATCAAAATGATACAAAGAGGTTGTATGGTGTGCAGAGAGCCATTTCGACAACTTAAGTCTCTAATGTAATCGAACATATGGAAGACCGAAAAAGGTTGTTGTTACTCCCCTTTGGGTCGTTGTCTCTTTGATACATTCCCCCGTTTCCCTTCTTTTTCCTATATTATAAACAAAACAAAAAACTAACCATAAATTCTTCGAAAGATAGATAAACGTGAGGGTGATACACCGTTACTAAAGATTAAATAAAATTTTGGAAAATATTAAAAGTTTGGCTTGGCCTTAATATTGGAAACTTTAACCCCTCGTAAACGCTCTTACTTAAATTCGAACATGAAGGCCCAGCCAATTGTTAAATGACAATAACAATATACCTGCGTTAAATTATTTCTAAAATAATCTTCAATCAATACGGAAATAGCGCCGAGTTCGTTCAGTATAATAATTATATTAACAACAAAGATGAAATACAAAACTGATCGGTACAACTTTATTATAGGAATAAAAGTTATTTTCGGGGATTTATCGATGTGTAAACGCGACCGACTCACTCACAAACTTAATATAGCGACGGACATCCATGTACGTACTCCTCTAAACTTACTTTTTGTCTTATAACTCCAATCCCTTGAACTTTAATTAATATTGTCACTGAATTTGATGTCACCATATGTTACACTCTTTCACCTCGGAGCATATCAATGGACAAGAAGTGTTAACCGGGAAAAATCCCACGTTAGAAGTACACAATTCTCATCTATATATATTAATCTACTTATATATCATACATTACTTATATATTAATTATATTCATTTGCTTACCTTTAAGCTATGACAGCGAAATTCAATAAAACCATTCTCATATCAAGGGTTCTTTTTTTTTTTTTTTTATTCCAGGTTAAAAAGGGCATTTCATGGTCATGATGGGCTGACGAAAACACTTATATATATTAAAGCATTTTATTTAATAATCAACTTCATAGACCTAGTAAAAAATTGCTTTTAGTTTTTATCTGTAGTGTTTCAAACATTGTTTAGCCTATAAAAGAAAATATTGTTTTTAAGTATTCCTGGTATTATGTCGAAGATTTGAATAATTTTTATTACACGGCTGGGCTGCGAAATAACTTGTGTGTATGAGCATGGCACCAGGTGTAGATGGATTTACAACCGCAAACATCTTTAGAACTGCAAATTTTATACATATGCAAAAATTAAATTCACAGTAACTTCAGTATTTAGTTATACGTTTAGAAGAAAAGAACTTCTGCAAGTTTCCTCTTGTTTTTTCATAAAGTCATATTTTTTAATGACAGGGACCTTTCAAGACATCTTGGAAGGGATGGACTGACGGAAAATTATCAGGAATCAAACGATACGCATTGGAATTCTGGAAGATGGAATATAGCAAAGATCATGATGGTTTAAGGGAACCACTTATAACACGTGATAACAATCCAGTTCCACAGTATATAAAAGAGGTTGACGCCGTTAGTATAATAGATTACCCTGTATATAAACCCACAGAGCCGGGGGTTTATTCTGTTATACTTGAAGTAGCTGACTGGGCAAACAACTCGAGATATGCCCGTCAAATTGTCATGTTTGATGACAAGTCTGAAATATCTTTGGACGAAAGGTACAAAATTTATGCTTCATCTGCTTCAGCAGAATCAAACTATACATGGCAGACGACACCAAATTCTGAACAATCTTCGGCGACAACAATTATAATTAAATGGGAAAATCGTTTCATCAATAGATTACATCATAATAATCATTTTCTCTCCAAAATTCTTGATTATGAACCAAGACTTGGTGATGATATTGATCGAGTCGATTATAAAAGGATTGATTCGCAATTTGATGATATCAAAAGCACGAGAAATAAATCTTCCATTCATAATATCAACTCAATTATCGAGTTTAAAACTGTCCATGGAACTGAAAGTACGGTTCCCCCTGCAGGATGGCAAGTAGTTTACCCACTGAAAGAAACTGCGACGTTTCATCTTACTGGTGTTAATATTCGAGATGGTGACTCCTACCAAGTATGGGTTGAAGCACGTGATTTAATGGAAAATACAAAAGTTGATTCTACAGTAATACATTTTGATAGTAGTGCTCCTAAAGTCTTTGAACCATCATTTATATCAAATGTAAAGGATGGAAAATATGCTTTTTCAAGCAGGTAAGGATTTTCAATATCTATTTCAGACAGAAATATAACATTTTGGATATATCAATTCATGTAGCGGATAATCAGTGAATTTAAGCGTACTTCTTCACCAATTAGGGAGATTGCAATGGGAAATTTATCACTGAAAGAAATGTGTATGAAAGGAGTTAAATTATATGTCTCAGTACTAAGTAGACTTGATCATTTTTTTTTTATGGATTTTCCATCAGTTGCTTGGTTTTATTTCCATTTGATCCATAAAGCATTTGAACAGGTTACATGCAGAATTAACCATTCATTGTTTACACGAGACCATAAGAGGCGGGGGGTTGAACCTTGAAAAAAATATTTTCAGATCTATATTGATGCATTTTTAAATGGACTCCTTATAATCTCAATAATTGGATATTTATAATGCTTGTTACTGCTTTAAACGTTCAAGGCAACAGAACTGAATTCGCATTTTACCAATATTCCATTTCCTTCACGTTCCATTGGATTTTTCCTCTATATTCATTAAAACGTAAGCTGCTAGGGGTTCGTGGATATTAAGAATCTAGCACCAGGGGAAGTGCATGCTCAGACACCAAAGGGTAAGATTTCCAGTCTCGGACGAAGCTTGCTGAGTCTGAGATGATTGAAATCTTACCCTCTTTTGTTTCTGAGTGATTAAAACGGTCAAAGGATATAAGGTAAATGCACAAATACATAAAGTCCTTTTTAAAAAAAATCCCTCTAGAAGTACGAATTTGAGACTAGTTAAAATTACAATAATTTGGCGTTATATTATTGCTGGATATCTGCTTAGAGAAGTGACTCTGTGAATTATATTTCCCCTGTAAATATTCAAGTAAGGTTGTTAAAAATTATTTCATTCATACAAACCTGACAAAACGCCTGACAAACCAAGGTTTTTGTCTTAAAATTCTTGCATTACATTGTTTGTTACTATATACTTTATGGCAATGCTCTTACAAATCAAAGCCGACGGAAACAGTTTTATATTCAAAACAAATTATACCTTTTAAAGACTTAAGTCTTGTTCCAGAAATTTTTTAAAAGTCTAAGAAGGGGTCAACAGATTGAATAAAAATGAGGAAATAAAAGAATATGATATTTTTATGCGTACAACAAAATTCCCAGAAAAAGAATTTTGGTAAGGTTAAGCAAATGGAAAGTATTTTTGTAGTTGTTTGTCATCTTGAAGTCCTTTTGAGGACATCAACAAACACCCCACCATCTGCTTATGCGGAATTCTCGAACTGCGATGTTCAAAACATTTTCTTGTCAACTCTTTCATTTTATTTCAATTCTTTAAAAATGTACACTCATTTAATATACTTACTGTATGTTATTCTTTGCTTTGCAAAGCCGTTGATTAACACTACATAAGTCTTTCGCTTTATTATATTCCTTTACTCTCATTAAATAAAGGGTCACCGTGGCTGCAAAAGATGAACACAGTGGTATAACAAAGGTGTCATTTAAGTTTATTGTAAAAAGCACTGGAGAAATAACAGAACAAAGAGATTTCAACAAAGCCAAAGAGGTATATAATTTATCAAAACTTCATGTGAAATATAACATTTAATTTAAAAAATTTGTGTTAGGAAACAGCCTATAATTTTCATGAGGTTTTAACACAGTCTTTATGAATTTGATTTGATTGATTTTTGGGGTTTCTGATAGCAAAATATGGACCATAACATAACAACTTGGCACCAATCTTTTATCCGCTACTCCTTCTGAAACAACGGCAGTAGAACGGCAAGGGTACAAAGGAGTGAAATTTACAAAAATCGAAGTCCAAAGACACGGCCAAAGCGAGAACACAGAAAACAATGACGTTAGACACAAAAAAAAACAATGACGTCAGACAGATACAAAGCCCAGAAATAGAAATTACAACATTCAAAACAAAGGCACTCACAGTGTGAACTCCAGTGAAACTTAGAGTGACATGAGGTGCTCCGGAAGGGTAAGCATGTCCGTCTGTTAACAGCACCCGTCACCCTGTGAGTGATTCAATCCGGGAAAATGTCAAAGTCAGTAGTCAAATCCGGGAAGACGTAAATCTAGCTGAAAATGTCTACTTTCATTGGCATACTGACACGTCATATCTTTCAATGATGTTATGGTGACGGCCATAGAATTTCTTGAGAGATCAAATTAACATAGGTTGAACAAATCCCTAACTTAGCAGCTTTTGGGACAGTGTTTTTGCTCTGTTCAAAAAATCACTGTACAAACTACACGCTTGACAGTAACGGATCAACTGTGAAATGTACACTCCATAGGCAGGAGAGGTAAGTATATTGCTGCTAAGAAAGGGAAAGTCCACAATTGGGAAATTAAAATCATTACGCTTGTCATATAGCTTAGATTTCAAACGTCCATCTTCGTCAATATACAATAAAAGATCTAGGTACGAAGCTGAAGTAGGTTTTTCAGTTGTTTCTTTAATCTCAAGCTCATTTGGATAGATCTGATGCAAATACTCCTTAAATTCAGGATTATTAAGAGAAAGTACATCGTCTATGTAGCGGAAGCTGAAATTAAGCTGAAAATTAAAGGACTGGGCTAAATGTTTTTGTTTTCTTTGAATAAGCCCTTGTAAAAACTTGGCCTTGTAAAAGAAAAGGAAAAAGTCAGCTAAAAGCGGCGCAGTTTGTTCCCATAGGAATCCCTATTGTCTGTTGGAAAACACGACCTCCGAATTCGACAAAAATATTGTCGATCAAAAATTCTAACATTTAGATTAACAACCACACTGATTGAAACTTCTTGTTTCAATCCGTGTGGTTCTTAACAAAATATAACTAAATAGGTATATCTGCGTTCTCCATTTTTGTGCAGAAACATTGATGTATTAAATCTGCAATGACTGTTTTCAGTTTATTGTGTGGCAGGGTTGTATAAAGTGTAGAAAAGTCAAAAGTTTGATTACTATGGCAATGGGTAAGACTGGTTGAGGATAGCTGTTAAAGGAGATCTTTTGAATTTTTAAGAATCCACATTTGATTCACACCGCTTGTGGAGTAAGCTTTATTACAGTACTTTTACAGGCCATCTCTGACTGCGGTCAACAAAGTAGTGAGGAAATGTGGTGCATCTGGAAGACCCGGCAATGAATCTCTGTTTGTATGGATTCTTATGAAATTACAAAAACAGGAAAACAGCAAACACCTACAATGGCCAGGAACTACAATCACATGCCACAATTTACAAGCAAACTGCACCAGAAAAACAATAATGAAAACAAGTTTAGGTACCCAGTAGATGTAAGGGAGTTAATTGTTTTCATCATTAGCTTTTATGCAAGTGAACCAATGATTTGATTTTCATGAAACTTTAAAACATCCTTTATGACATAATGTAAATGTATACCTCCTATTTCAGGATTTGATTTGATTGAATTTTGGGGTTTCCCATAGCAAAACATGGCCTTAGCCATTACATTACAAGTGGGTACCTATCATGCCCATCTCTTTTCCGCGACTCCTCCTGAACCACTGAATAGATTTTCATAAAACTTTAACACTGTCTTTGTTACATAATGTAGATATGCACCTCCTATTTTAGAATTTGATTCCAATGAATTTTGGGGTTTCCCAAGGCAAAACATAGACTTAGCAATTACATTACAAGTGGAAACCCATTTCTTATCCCCTACTCTTCCTGAATCAATGAATAGAATTTCATAAAACTTAAACACATTCTTTGTGACATAATGAAGATGTGCACCTCCTTTTTTTTAGAATTTGATTATATTGATTTTTGGGCATTTCAATAGCAAAACATGGACTTAGACATTACATTACAAGTGGGTACCCATCTCTTATCCGCCACTCCTCCTGAACCACTGAATAGAATTTCATCAAACTTGAACACATACTTTGTAACATAATGTAGAGGTGCACCAGAATTTGTTTTGATTGAATATCAAATGGGAGAGCGGGGGTATATATCAATGAGCTTTGCTCACAGTTTTTCTAGTTATTTTTATTTTGATGTTTTAATTGTTTTTAAATATCTATAACGTAGAATATGTAGAATCAACGTAAAAGAGAAACGATGAAAAAAATAGACTTAGTTCTAGTTCCTTAATCTGAGATTGAAGGTTGTTGCAAATATGGCTAGACTTGACAGTTTTTCAACATATGGTGTATTGATGAGTACAATAAAAAGTAATGTAAAATCAACGTAACCCAATAAGTTAGAGGTATAACATGTGTATGGACTTATTTTATTAAAAAACACAGCAGGCACACCAAGAATGTGAAATCCGAAAAAAAACCATAATTTAAATTATGGTGCGTATAATTTATCTCCTACAATGTACTTTACCTGAACAAAAACAAATACATTAAAACTGAGAAGAAAATAACAGAATGCGAGAATTAAGAGTATATGAAATTGAAAAGTGCAAAAAATAACAAGTTTTTTAGTTTATAACTAATTTATTTTTTCAATGAAATAAAAAGGATCAGACACAAGTTACTCCAACTTAGGTGGTCGTCTCCTATATACATTAAATATTACAACATTATATATTATACAGAGCATGCGACAAGATTATATATTATAAATAAATATGCTTATAAACATAAAGGAAAAAGCAAACAAGAGTGAGTGTTGAATGCAAATCTGACTGGTGGTGCTGTAATAAAGAAATTAAAACAAAACAAATCTTTTCGTGTGCTTGATAAACTGTATACATGTAAAAAGATTGCGCAGTTACTATCATAATTTAATCTGGAGTCCCCTTCAGTT
>MJUU01016532.1:65509-79888 GCA_002080025.1 Modiolus philippinarum | reverse complement strand
TCGAACTGACGAAAGAGCAGTTTTTTCCTGCAAACACTAAGTCATAATTGATGGAAAGTGCAAAAATAACACAAAGAGTACTTGTGCAATAAAAGTGTTAATAAATATGCATGTCGTTTCATTCGAACTGACGAAAGAGCAGTTTTTCCCTGCAATACACTAAGTCATAGTTGATGGTACTCAGAAAACGACAACAGCTAAGATATAACGGAAGAAAGATATATGTATATCAACATGATCAATAACTTCTTATACGATTTTTGTTTCTTTTTCAGCCTTTAAGCAAAGAGGAATGCGAAAGCAAACCAAAAGAATGCTACTGTATTCCTAAAGGAGACTGTTTTATGATAGACACTGTACTTGATATTGATAATTGTTGGCTTAAAGTACCAGTTGACAGAGTGAAAGATGAATTTCATCAGCTTGATATAACCGTATACAACTTGGCAATGTTACCGGCAGATGTGTATTATGACGTATATATTATTTTCTTATAGTTTATTTCATATGTATTTCGATAGGAATTCTTATTATTTACTATGTTTTTCCACAGACTGTGGTACCTGTCCTGTCTACAATTGGTTGTGGTCTAATTTATATAAAATCAGAGAACCTATAATTATTATAAATTTTCGGCATAATGTATCTCGACAAAACAGGTCATTTTTATGTGACTGAAATTGTAGCCCTTACCGATTATGTGCATGTTGCATTCATTTTTTTATGTCTCAATGTAGTTGTTTTCATTTGACATGGGAATAAAATTGCATAAAAACTAAGCATGCTAGTCGACTTTATCTGTAAGACAATGCTCATACAAGTTAAACAAAAAAAACGTGGACGTCTAAACTTTCGTCAGATTTCGTTTCTGTAAAAATCAGACAAAAGTAACCTTACACGGTTTCAGAATAAAAATCAGAAGATGCAAATTTTAGTATTTTTTGAATACTTGCTTTAAATATTATAATATAGTTTAGTTTCCTCGATTGCTTATAACTTTGAACATTTGATTTATGTAAAAGATCTTGTTCACCTACTGTTTCTGTGTGTGTCATAACTTGACTTCGGAAAGATCTTGTACATGTACTAAGAAATATCAGCTACATTTAATCAACTGTTTAAATTTTATGTTTTATTCCACTCCAAGCCACTAAAGCGTATGATGATAAATCATATTTAATCTTATCAGCAGCTCAGCAGAGCTCAATGTTGATTTGATAATTTTCACTAAGTTTTGTACTTCAGATCCGTCAGTTTTAAGATTTTACTTCATATTCGTTTTTTACATGACAATTATATTTCATATTTAATAACCCTTCCAAATAAAAGGATGATTCCGACTTCTTGATCAAAAACATTTTTCATGCATATCTCTTTTCACTGAGAAACCACATCATTTTCTGTTTTCAGATTGGTTTGGTCAACGGTTTACATGGTATAAGAGACTGTAAGTGTTTGTCCTGGTATCGTTGCTATCATCTGTGTTATGAAAATAATATACAATGATATGAAAATAATATACAATGATGGCCTTTAATTTTTGGATAATATCCATAATATTTAATCGAGAAAAGGTTTTTTTTTGAAGGCAATTAAAGGCCATAACTGTATTATTATACTGAAGTAAAAGCTGAAAAAGAGTGTTTGGTTATATCAATATTTAATTCATTTGAAAAATGTCTAAAAACAAAACGAATGATTTAAATACTGGATCATGAGTTTGTATTGGCTTTCCTCACAGTGACTTTCTCCCTACCTGGAAAAACAGATTAGTTAACTATCAAAAAGAATCTCGGAGAAATTTGATAGTTAACAAACGTTTTTTGGTCAAGACAGCCCGGGAAGCAAGCTCCCGTACTTCGACTCTTTTTAAGGGCATCCACGGAAAAATGCCAATTCCTCAATACTGTAACTATCGAACTCCATAGCTTTTATCTGCTGTACGAATGATTAGCATTTAGGGTGTTTTTTTCATCTGGAATTGTCGCAATGTCCCTGTCGGTGCTGCAGCCGAACCGATTGGCAGCCATATTTATTTACGTTTACACTGACGTCAGTGCCGACAAGGGAAATAACTAGTTATTTGTTCGACGTCCAAAGGCGCGCCTTATTCAAATTAACTTATTTTGCCTACGCGCACTTTCCCGAACAGTTATTTTGCCTAATGCGTTATTACGTGAAAAGAAAAACATATATTACTAGAATATCTGTTTTATTTTTTACCATAGTTTCTATAGTAAAGTATAATAATATTAATAATAAACAGTGTTAAATTTTTAATTGCTCTAATAACATAAAATAATTGTAAGAAGGGTGGTTGAGTATGACTTACCTGTAACGGTGCCTTTGAGAGACTTAACATTTTGAGTGCATTTACATATGTAAAATCCCTTAGTTATCAACACAGTTATAAACAAAAATATGAGGACGGAATGGAACACTGTTATTGTAGAAAATTTATTGTTATTCATACAATATTATAAGGAGATAAGACTAATAGGTTTTTTGCATTAGAAAAGATCACGAATGTCCGAAAATTTTTCGATTGGAAAGAAGCAAAACGAAAAAATAGGACAAACGATTTCTGACATGTGTGAGCTATACGAATCTTTGTTTCTGATCGACTGCCAGTACTTTTTTCTTCCTTGAAAATAAAATTGAATGCCCCAAAATCTTTAACCTGTAAATAATGCCTCCCCCACTTTCAACATACCTTTCATCATGCCAACATGCTATTTCTGATGTTTTGTCATGGTAACTGAATTTGAATTATACAAATACACATTTTTAATTGGTCATTTAAGGAGTTCACTTGAACTCATCTGATCTCTGTCGTCTTACAAAAGAAATGACCATAAACGGAAGAAAACGTTACCTGCCCAGGTAAAGATAAACAAAATAAATTAGAGATATTAGACGCACAACAATGTAATGAAACATAAAATTGATGCAATGAAACGAAATTTTCTTACTGACAACACTTTATTTTTTTGTTGCCAAAAACAGTGTGGTCAAAATAAATAACTGACAAAATAATCGTTTATTACCTTTACTGTCATGAATTTTATTTTGATGAAATGAGTTGTTCTTCATCATCATAAAAAAGGAATAAATATAAAAATACCGAAATCACTGTGAATTTAGTTTCTGCATATGCGTATTTCGACAAGTTAAGTATCTTCAGTGCAGATCAAATCAAAACATTTGGAAATCCATAAATCGCCCCCTTAGTGCAAAAAGGTACCAACTGCCTCTACTTTCTATATACTTATGGTACCTTGTTGCACTAATGGGACGAAATATGAACTCTTATCAATTGTAATTAATCGTGAGGAGCAAAAAAAAAAGAAAAGAAAAAAAAGATAATTTGATGCATTTGCATTGATAAGTTGAGATAACGAGTAAAAATCTATATGAAAACCATTTAGACCAGGGCCAAACAGCGTTACAGCTGGTTTGGTGATAGATGTTGTTGCAAAACACTTACTGTTGTTGCAAACATAAACACCATTTGCATATTTAAATCAAATTAAGATACAATTTCCCGAGTATGCTCCTATTCACAAAACGGTTTTGTTTGCACTTGGAACAGTTCTTTGGACAGGATGTTATAAATTTTATTTTGCAATATTGGACATTGTAGACTACGGTCCGTCAAATATAACAATACTTAGGACAACAGATTCAAGTATAAGTATCAGCTGGGTACAGGCACCTTCCTGCTATGAACGTGCTGGAATATTGTTAGTATTATTTAGACCAGATAATTCAACCAAAGATTATAAAGTACATAAGGATGCAACCTCGTTCGATTTGACAGGACTACAAGCGACAACAAAGTATAGATTTGAACTTTACACGAAATATGGAAATGAATCACAGTTTGTTAGAAGTTCTGCTTCTGAGGACGTGCAGTTTACCACAACGGAAAAGCGTAAGTTTTTCTCATGTACTCGTATCGCATAATAATTAAACTGCCATATGTTCAAATTTAGTGTCTTTTTATGTGAATATTCAGCAAAAACTATCTTAATACAACATATTTAAAGGACTTACTTTCAATACTCCCTTTATTGCCTGTATTTCTATATCATTCATACATGTCGTGAAGTTGAAACTTTAAACTAAAGTGATGTGTAAGGATAACATGGTGAGATCAATATTTGTTGTCCACCATTTATTAAAAAACCACAAGTTTCAATTACACAATATCCAGCACAGAGACTCAATATCTAAAACTGTTGGTAACTACAGATATAAAATTGCTTTTCGACAATTCAGGTTTTAAACTTGAGGCTTTTGTAATATTTTTTTTGTATAGTTCTTGCCACTTATGATAATGATATAGAAACATTATGTCGTATCGGCAACAGAAGTTTTTAATAGCAATCGAGTCGACAGTTTGATCTGCCTATATACAAAACACTTGTATAGTCCGCTTTTGTTATTCATGTAATTAATTCAGCTATCAGCGATGAAACACGGAAAAAGGCATTCCATTCTTAACAAAACTATTAGTCTACAAAGTAGAAACTTTCCACGGTGTAAATGTATGATGGCGCCTCTTGGCACCCGCTTGAACTTAAAAAACTGATTTGCACATTTCAAAAATTGAAATTTTCCTCCTTCTCGTTTTAGAGGTTGGAATTCAACCATTTTTGATTGGTGGAATATCTGGAGGTAAGATGAATAAAGAATGTATCGTGGAGTAAAACTTTTGATTTGATAAGATTTTAAATGAAATTTTAAACATTACGTTTTGCAAAATATTATATCTTTACGTAAGATTTGACGAAAGTTTAAGGTGGTTTATTATTGCAGAAATGAGTAACAAAAGAAAATTAAATTCCAAATTCACTAAATCATAAGGCACTTTCGTTTATTTTGATTTTAAAATACATCAACGTAATGAATCAGGAGTTGGGAAGATGTTAAACCAAAACTGTAAACTTCTAAAACTGTGAGCAAAGCACACAATAATTTATTGTTGTCATAAACAAAAGACATGGGACATGTGACATTTGTTTCAAAATATTATACGATTTTCAGGTGTTTTTTGGTCACATTCGTAGTTTTAATGTATCAAAGGCAATTCATACCTTCCAATGTGTCAAATTTGTAAAAAATCAAACAAAACCTAATCTAAATTGACTAACTGATAATAATCTAATAAATTGTGATTAAGAGCACGAATGTAGTGTCAAAATTCTTTGAGGGAGTTCTTTTAGTTTGATAAAGAAAATAATGCGTATGTTTTAGCGACACTTTTTAAAAAAAAAGTTGGTGATATTTTACCTTTAGTGAACTGTATAATTTGACAAAGTATTTATCCTCCTGACATTTTTTTGAATATTTATTGCCGCTTCTCCCGATAAGCGGCTTTAACTTTGGTCAAACTACCTGTTGGATCGTTAAGTTTCGGGCTAACTCGTAAATCGTGCTATGCTAGTACGAAGCTCGTGTATGCGTGTCTAACAGTCATGCTGAAAAACGTTGCAACGATATACGATTCAGAACAAATACCAAAAACCGATCCGCGATTCCGTCATGGTAACTAATTGCAATTATGGCAATTTATATATGTTTCTTGAAGAAAGATGACGTTCTCTTGATGTATTGATGTTTTAAAGTTTCAGTCCTAACAATTTACTCACTAGTAGTATCTATAAAAAAGAGATGCAGTGCATTTGTGACGGTGAGCCTTGTCTTGATGACAAAGATACAGGACCATCTGCTCTTTAATTATTGTTTTTGACATTTAACATAATTTCTGAAATAGTATGTCCATAACATTGAATTGAATAATGTTTTGTTTAAAACTTTCGTATAAACTTTGAATAAATATACAAAAATTGAGTATTAATTTGAAAATTTAAATTTGAAAAATCACCTTTTGAAGTTAGCAATGGAAATTCTATGTAATATATATGTAACAATGTATAAGGTATTTCATAGCCATCTCAATATCGCAGACTTCACAGTAGTCGTGAAGCCTTACTTTATCGCATTTTCACTTTGTGTTGTTCGCAGAATCATGAGGTCTGCATGAACACAATTTGCCTGTGATTTTCATAAACCCATGCAAAAGTTCGATGTTTTCTTTCGGCATAAGTTTTATTTCTCCATTATAAAGTGTGTACATATACATAATGTTTTTTAAAGTAAATAATTAAAAGCTGAATATTAGCGGTAAGCTTTACTGTGAACCATTAAACTTGATCAAAACTATATGAAAAAGAAAGGAAATGGGGTAAATGTCAAGGAGACAACATCCCATATCCAGGTTAAAACGACCAAAAACAACATCTAGGGGTCACCATATGGTCTTCAAACACAGTGAGGAACCTCACACCATATAGTAAGCCCTAAATGGCCCGAAAAGGTAAAAAAATGAATAAATCAATAGAAAACAAACCACATCCAATAACCAATTCAATGTAAGTTCATTGGGAGTTCTTCTATAACCTTTCGATTTCACTTACTTTTATAAACACCGGAATATTGTAGATTTTGCCATCATCTCTTTTAACATTTTACCTGACTGTACTCAGGAATTGTGAACAAAGTTGTTGATGTATTACTTTTTCATTCATTTAAATTTATCAGGTTTTGCTCTGATATTGATTATTGTGATCATTGTATTGGTTTTCCTTGGACGAACTGGACGTTTACAACCAGCCAAAGCCAGAGTAACACAGGGTATAAGAACGATACGTAATACAGTCCGTGTACGTAATCATTATGGAGGAGTCAATGTAAGTTTTCTTTTTCGCGAGATTATTATTGCACACTTCTCTCTTCGTCCAACTCAGTGGTCTGTACTTCGGTGTTGACCCAAAAGCCGATTCTATTTGAAAATTTGCAATATTTATTTTTTTGTAAAACAGAGAGAGTCTCTATATCCGATACTAAAGAGACATAAGTTATCGAAATGGTCATGTGAAGAACCTAAATTTACAGTTAGTTCGGCATTTAGTTAATTCCCTCAATTGAGTGTGATATATATTAATTTTACAGCTGCATCAAGTGAAATACGACATTTTTTTTTCAACTTGATTCTCTGAAATTGATAAAAAAAAAAGTAACCTCGAGGCTTGCTGAACATCTTAATTATTTGACAAATATAACGAACAAATGAATGAAAAATGTCGCATTTTACGAGATTTAAGTAAATAATTTCTTTGTGCTTAACCTCATCAGACGTGGTCATCATTTCTCATGTTTGCACAATGATGAAGTCGGAACACACAGAGATCATTTTACGTCACTATCTAATTTCTATCAATCACTAAACGAGAACAACTTTCTCTCTAGAGAGAGAGTAAAAACGTATTTCGCGCCGCACCATTCACGAAACGCAAATACAGGACAGACGTCTTAGCTGTCTGCCTTCTGAACGTCGTCTGCCCGTCTGCTCGTCTGTCACAAAAGTTTGTGAGCACCAATTTTCTAACACCTTTGATCCGATTGATGGAAGACGTAATTTGGTAGTTGACTACAATAGCTTGTGCAAACTACACGTATGTCAAAATGTTCGATTCTTTCTTTACACAGTTATGACCGTTTTCTTTCGAAATCTAGTGAACTAAACTTGTGATTAACATTTGTATTCCGATTTCATCTAAACTTCAATGGCATTATGTAGTTGTGTTAATAGTTATATTTGAAAGCTAGGTCCCGTTTGCTAAGAGTTGATCCTTATTACTTGAAAATTGTCAAGATTTCAGTTATGGCACCTTTTGCCCTTCTTTGATTGAGCATCAACCAAGCCTTTTTATATTTTTTTTACAATTACTAATATGAACAAATAAACAAACAAGAAATAAAAAAAAGAAAACGAGATACCAGATGCAAATTCCTAAGTTACGAAATAGTTAAATTGTATAAAAAAACAATTAGATTTTGATGACCAAAAACGTAAACATTTAAAAATTTAAGGAAGTAGTAAAGAACAGTTTGAAAGAATTTTAAAACGTTACTGATTGAGTGTATATATTAAACAACATTATTATAGAACATACTCTACAGATCATAAATAAACTTGTTTGGAAATATTTCAATTATTCTGCATTCTGCAACAAAGCAATACTTTTCCCTTTTTACCTGAAATATTACCGAAAAGACAAGAAGCAAAATTTGATTGAAGTATCAATTAATTTTATTTCTCAGTTTTATGGAGTTCATAGTGGAAGTGCCTTGGTTTTGAATGTTGTGTTTTTCTTGTAGCATTGTTTTTCTGAGCTCTTGTTTAGCCATGTTTCGACTGGACTGTAATTTTTGTATTTACCACATCTACTGTCGTTGTAGCCGAAAACCACTGACATGTACCACGTGTAATGGATAATAGTTGGCAGTTGCATTTTTCTAAAACAGCGTTTGCAGTATTGAAACAAACGCACACACACATAAATAATCACGCATGGATCATAGTTTACTTATATATACTATATATACTGATGCAAGGAGCCGTCTTTAACTTACCATGAGGTATGAGCAAAGCTCATTGTTGAAGGCCTCATGGTAACTTCAAGATGAAGAACAACGATAAAAGCGTTGTTACATTGCTTTGTTTTACCATGTATTTGTGGAGACGTTGTCATATGCGCATTGACTCCATATCCCTTCATTTCATGTTATTTACATACTGAGGTTAATAATGATCATAATGAAAAATGGTAATAAAAACCATGTTGATTTCTGATCCAGCAAACATTAGAGAACGACACTCATCCGTTGATATTTTCTACGTTACTATATCATCTTTCAACCCTTTAACATATTCTCATTATTTTACTTATTATATTTCTATACATTATACAATTACAATTCATGTTTGAATGAATCGAGCATACATTATTGGTATTATCAATATTTTATACAAGATCTGGCGCTAATCGGTTATTACTGTAAGGCTGTGTTCAGACTCTTTGCTATCGATATAAATGTTACATAATTTGTATTACAGATATTTTCTGTTCTGTTTTCAAGGCCTTCCAGTATTGACATACCTACGTATACAGAACTGTGCTCTCAAAATATTTTATGCTTTGCGTTTTACACATTGATAATACCTATGTATTTTACAGACTAGGTTCACGTTTTTGACAATACTAACCTTTGTAAAAGACTCGAGCTCTTCAATGTATTTTTTTAGAATAAGATCTATTTATTGATAATTCCTTGATATTTTGGATAATTTTCCGTACCTATGATACATTGTATTGACAAAATGTACCGACTGAGAGCTAAGTAATAATATAATCTTTCAGCATTCATATTACTTATAAATCTGTTTTACAGAATCGAGCTCTTAGTACAAAATTTGATGATGATATTTACTACTATGGTCAAATGGAACTCAAAGTTGACAACACTTCAGTTATCAGTCGTAAAGATATCTCATTGGAATCTGAGATACAGCATGGCAGATTCGCTATAATTTATTTAGCAAAATATTACGGAAATCAACGAGATGTTCAAACAGTTGCAGCCAAAGTAATAAGAGGTGCGGTTTCTATCAAAGTTATTCGTTTAATGACTGTCTAGTCTGACCTTTCTGGAAATAGTTAATTTCATTTCTGTTGTAAATTGAAAGTCAAATATAACAAGGAAAAGGCTGCTATAAGTGGCATTCAACTACCAAACCTGAAGATGGACCATTATACACCATTAAAGATCTTTTCACATAAACTCTTGAGTTTTCAATTGATGATTTTGAGACTTGACCGATAGTTGCCTTCATTTAACTTATTTCATTATCTCTGTTAAGTAATTTTCAAGGACAGAAAACTGAAAACTAAAGAAGCATTCTCAGTCATATACAAGGACAGTTTATCACTTTTTCCTGTCTCAACTTATATTTACAATATAAATTGGCTAATTTTGGTAGCAATCAAAGAATTGAGTAAATATGATAATTTAATGAACTTCTTATTCTACATTAACCGACTCAACTCATCTTCTTAAATAACCGAAATGTTAGGACTGCCTTATGAATATAAGTCTTCTTACCGTATTGTAGATGATCAAAAGGAGGAAAACGTTATGAAAATGAAAGCAAAGATAAATTTCTACACTGAAAAAGTAGGACATCACAAGAATGTGATGGATTACATAGGATCGGTACAGGATGATGTGCGTAAGTATAATATTATATTTGTTTTTTCGTTTATGTTGAAGCTTTGAGAACATTTCCTGCCTGCTAATTTGTGCAGTTGTACTGTTTATCATGATAATTAATGACACTATACTCTGATACTGTTGTCGATGTTTCTAAGATGGGTATCTTTCACATCAATTCGGTGGTAGGTGCCTTCTCAAACTTACTATAATGTATTAGCGAAGCTTATTGTTGAAGGCCTCATGGTGACTTCTAGATGAAGAACAACAATAAACCATTATTGCATTGGTCAGTTTTACAATGTATTTGTATAGACTTTGTCTGATATGCATTCACGCCATATCTTTTCATCGTGAAACAAATTTCTACGTCATTTTGACACTGCTAAAGTAGGACCAGTTGAAATGGATGTCTCTTAATTTGACATACGACTTATTTGACATTTAGTAAATAAAGATGATTTGTCATTTTCATTTATTTTTTTAATTCACAGTAACTTCGGTATTTTGTTATTTATCGTATTACTTTTATATTCATTGTCTAAATTCTCATGTCACAATTTTAAGCTGTAAATAACATGGAAAAAGAGAATGATAAAAGTAATAAAACATGTAGTTATCTTATCATAGGAGGACCGATCATGGTTTTGGAATATTGCGAAAAGGGCGTTCTAAAGGAATATTTAATTTCGAATAAATCAAATGTTACCGTTGATCTTGAAGAAAGGATGTTCAGAATGACGTATGGTGTTTGCCTTGGAATGGATTACTTATCCTCCAAAAAGGTATTGTTATGTACAGTGGAATTTTCAAAACTGAACGTTTTACTATATAGATAATCTATATGTGTAAAAATACAGACCACACTTCAGAAAAATGTCATTCGCAAAGATTATTTTGGTAATTTATTGAAATACATGTACTTTGTATCGCTTAAGAACACCATAAACATTTTGGGACTTTGAAAATCAGCAAAGATGCAATACATTAAAAATGAAAGTGTATATTAACAGATAATCTTTTAGTGATTGGACTTGATATCAGCATTTTGGTTGTCGGTATCCACAAATATGGTAAAAAATAAATTTTACACGGCTAATCCACCTTCATGAAATGTTGCGTTTGCTTAAAATTAAGCTTATATTGCAACGGTCAAGCGAGTATCAAACGTTTTAATTCAAAGAGATCAAATTTTACACCCCAAGCTGACGTTCTGAAAGACTGACCGCAGAGAAAGAAACATTGTTGTTAATTGATTGACAGTGTTATATGCAGAACAATTCATTGGCCGCACTGTCCTGAGAAGATTTTACATTTTGATTGGATAGTTTTATTTTCATGCAGCCAATCGAATGTAAAATCTTCTTACGGCGGTGCTGTCAATCAAGTATTCTACATACATCTTCAATCGATTGACAATGTGTAAAGTTGTTTCACTACAGGCAGTCTTTTTTAACGTCGGCTTGGGATGTAAAATATGAAAAAGAAAGGAAATGGGGTAAATGTCAAGTACATCTCTTACAAAGGAAAGTTTTGCCAACGCTTTACCGTTGCAATATTCATGTTTTTCGTTGACAGTAAGTTAAAAACATGCGATTGGTAAAAATACGCCACAAATGCCTAAAAAAGATAGTTTTCGGCAAGTGCGCCCAGCACTCTTCTTCATGCTGCCAAAGATTTAAAAATAAGTTCCTTCTGGTAGACCCATCGTGTCTGCTTGCAGTTGTCCGATGGAACAAATTCAAGTTTCAGACATGATATATTCCTGTCCTATTCCAGAAAGTTTAAGTGTTTTCTGGTTCAGTTCGCTTTTGTTTTAATTAGATCAACAAATTTTCAACATGAAATGACCACATTGGACACTTAGCAGCCCCTACAATAATTCCGTTTAAGCAGAAAAATATTTAATCGACAGTAACCATAATCCTTTCTTAGACACTAACATTCTCGGATTTACTGAACTTGTTCTAAACAAAATGTAACAAAGGAAAAAACAGGAAACATCTACAATGGCTGATAATTACAGTTTGCCATAATCTGGCAGGGAACTACATAGGAAAAACACAACAAGACAACTAAAGAAAAAAATCCTCGACATTGTTTTTGGAGCAAACAACAACGAGATTTATTCATAAACTTTGTTTGTTTGTATCAATCTGCAATTAAATATTCATTCACAATCAGGATTTCCAATCTCTCGTTCCCGACATTAAATGCATAATGAAAGATACAAAAACCCTATAATCTGTCTCCTACGAACCCACAGCAGTCCATTTCTTTTTGAACTGGGCATGTTGTCATCCTGATTCTTGCAAATTCTATCCGGAAATATCCCTCTTCGCCGTCTGTGCAGTGATGAACACAATATTAAAACATTGTTTCAAGAAATGAATTCTTTTCCAGAAGGGATATCCCAACCAAATAAAGTCAACAATAAGGTGTTTGTATCCCCTTCTAAAAAAATAGACATAGATCTCGGAGCGTTTCTTAGTTCTCATTTACCATCTCCACAACGTTGCTATACAATTTTTTTTCACTTCGGAATTTCACCTTTATTGTTCTAAAAAGTCCTATGATGTATGACGTTTTTCAGCCAGCTCCATTGACAGCGGAAAAATACTTGTTTAACATCTTGTCAATAATTAACGTGGAGAAAACTTGACATTTGAAAGGTGACATAATCGTTGAGTACAATCGTTCCGTTGGTAAACAAGATTATTGCCCACTTCTTTTGACCAGATTTTAGCTCGAAATGTAACTGACTGTCCTCACTCAGACTGACAGCGGAAAAAAGTCGACACAGTTATTTGAAAATGCATTATCCATTTCTTGTTATTATTCGCCCCAAAAGCATAAATATTAAATCGTTTTATTCATAGTACTTTATTTCTTTTGTTTTCGTCATTGGTGTTTCTTTTTTTTTTCTCCTGAATCTATTTGGGTCCCTTCACCTTTTGTCTATTTTGTAATCATACGTTAACCATATTAAACGGATTTTCAATATATATATTGGTTGAGTTTAATATTGTTTAAATCGACAATGGACGAGCCTGGAATAATTCGTTTTCAAATAGGGTAAAGTTGACACTCGTTCAGATAAGTGTATTTTTTAATTTGCTATTTATGTGTACTCCGTTTTTTTCGCCACTGACAAAGAGCTTAGACTCGAAACGGTTGGCTTATTATTTTTTTTCTTTAGTCAATGTTTTGGATTTTATTTTTCAGTACAATAATTATTTTTATTACACTTCCTTTGTTGGCGTACTTAACCAATCATTTGTGTTTATTTTTCTTGGCTATTACGCCACATTACTTAGTTATTACTCTAATAAAGTTACATGCCTATTCCTGATTGCAGGTAGTTCACAGACGTTTGGCTGCCAGGAACATATTGTTAGATCACCTTTACGAACCAAAGATAACTGGTTTTGGTCCTGATCACACTGGCGAAGAAGAAAGCGAGGTAATATATATTATTGTTTGACCCTGAACCTCACTAGTGTAATTGTTCCTTTTATATCTGCATCAGAGACAAGGAGACGCTATTCATGCTGTCGTGCATATAAAATAAATTTACACCTTCAGTTTATTAATTTATACACGAGTCGCGTATTATGGCTAGACTAAACAGCAATAATGGTATATTTGGGGCCATGTGACACAAATATTTTCAATATTAAAGTGTGAGACAATTTGTTAAAAAAAAACAAACTCTCATTGAACATTGATTTCTCGAACTGCAAAAACTTGACAAACATGGATATCTTTTGTTGTCCATTTGTTCAAGCTCACAACCCGACATCGATAGCTCGAACAACCTGCTATTTCGATTGTTTTCATGAGAATACGAGCCATCAAAGATATATAAAATATTTATCCAACAAGCTGATGCAAATTTTTACGCTGTATCTGTCTAAAAAGAGTAATAATCTTAATTTTATGCATTGGAGGTCATCATACAATTATAGGTATCAAGTGCGCAAATATTGACTTTCGAACAGGGATCCAGTTTTGAACCCAAAGTTGTATTCAGTATTAAGCACTACAACTCCTACGATTGGTTGATAATAAAATTAAAAGTTTTAAATTAGAATACTATGTCATGTTACAATTCGATTTATAGGAAATCTGATTTCAACAATGTAACCCAGAGATGATAATTTGACCTTTAATGGGATTTGGTCGACATAAAAATATTTTACTTTTTTCAATATACCCTTTTTTGAGCCTCAATTTACACCAAGAATCGCCGCATAGACC
>MJUU01016532.1:8793-25503 GCA_002080025.1 Modiolus philippinarum | reverse complement strand
TAATTCACAAGTGCATTCTATAAGAGAAAGAATATAAGATAGATAGATCATGTCCAGGTTGTTCCTACAGAGAATAACATCTAAGTTTACGCATATAATACAAATATTTGCTTAGTTCTCAGCGCTTATACAGATATTTAATATCAATATGAGGGTCAAGTATACACGATGTGTTTAGTGCAGCAAAAATAAAGTTAGAAATGGGGCTGTTATTTAAGTTATTGTTTGTATTAATAGCAATCACACAAAAAGTTTTGCATTTGAAAATATTTAGTAACATCCCTGTTAAAGCTTTAAGTGCGCAATATCACGAGTCAGCTCTGTGCTAAAGGCAAAAAAATACTACGACCGATAAATTCCTGTATCTAAAGTTGATGAAAGAGAGGTGAATATTTAGTTTTGAAGAAGAAAAATAAAATAATTTTATGGATATATATATTTCATTTTCTTCAACTATAATTACATTTGTATATAAGATTATCAAGGGGTGGTACATGGCATTATGTTCAGTAAGTAATAGTAATCACACCAAGGCGCGGTTTGTCCGGCCGTCGGGGGTAATCTTATACAAACTGATTCCGAGTGTGATAACTTATCTAAATTCAAGCTAATTGGAAACCTTTCTTAAAAATTATTATCAAGTTTATATTTACTCAGGTAGCTGTTGTACAAATCCTGTTATTTGAAATATAAATGTATCTCTTGTGAATGCGTTATCTTTTGTAACATATCCCCGTGAAAGTAAAGTTCTTAGAAATGTGTCTTTTGTAAAAGCGATTTCTTGACGATCGCATTGCTCTTGACTTAATTAAAAGACTATATGAATCTAACATCGGTGAAAAGACAAGATCAAAAAATCTCAGACACCCAAGGGTAAGATTTCAATATTTCTCTGACGAGGCTTGCCGAGTCAGAGAACCATTGAAATCTTACCCGAGGGTTCTGAGATTTCTAAATCTTGCATTTTCAACGGTGTTTGATTAATGTTCTCACTTTTGTTCATAAAAACGTATTTCAACGCCGCCATGTTGTTCTTAGATGTTGTCCGCCATTACTTAGCGACTCACCATGACGTCAATGACGTCAGAGTATGCACAAGGCTGTCTCACATGGGGTGGTGTGAGACTATAATAATCAGTCATGGTCTCAAATGTGAGACAGGACAATTCCACCCGAGGGTTCACATTTTCCAGTCAGAAACGAGGCTTGCCGAGTTTCTGGTGATAGAAAATGTGAACCCGAGGGTGGAATTGTCCAGACTCACATTTTTTACCATGACTGATTATTTTTCTCACATTTCTCTGCCAAAAAATAAGAAAAAATAAACATGGCCGCCGATACACGAAAATCTATTCTCCGAAACTAGGCAACGTAGCAAAAAATAAATTGCATAATTGAAAAGATCGCATGTGTTTTGGTTTTGTACTAAAAGTACAAAACTCTGAACTAGAATCTTAAGCGTAGTTATTCATGGGTTTCTAAAATGAAGCGGTGTAAAAATTCGACGTTGCCGCACCATTCCGGGGAAGTTGTATTTTTTCTGACGTTTCAATATTGTGACGTGACGTTGTTTGCATTGTTCCGTCAAGGGTGGTCATGTGATGTGAGATGCATGAATCTCACATGGGTATCTCACACTGGATTCTTGTGTCACACACGTACAGAAATGTGAGAATATATAGTCTGGGATCCTGACTCAATATTCTCTTTACCGTAAGCGGCTTCCGGTTCGAATATAGAGTCAGGTCGCCAGCATTGAATCCGATTCAAATTTGAATCGGATTTCAACATTCGGAATGTCTCTAAATTTACGTAGGATCTGACGTCACGTAGTGTTATTCCGAAATGTTAGTACGTGACGTAATATCCGGTGTCAATGTAAACAAACACAGCTGATTTTTGAAGTGGATTTCTGTGCTAATTATGGCAATATCTTAGAAAAAACGATTAATCGATTCAATAGCTGTACAAGAAAAGCAGTCGACTGTTTTATTTAAATTATATACAGTCTATATATGCAGTTGAAGGAAACGCGAGAAATGCAAGTTCAGTTTTTTGTAATCAAAATGGCGATTTATACAGCCAATCAAATTTGGTAAGGGATTGCTGATGACCTGGGGTTATATTTGAAGTGAAGCTTGCGTAAAGGAAAATATTTTCCCAGGGTACCAGGTTATGAGACTATAGGGCCTGTAAGTCTCGTACAATTTTGGAACTTCCGGGATCAAAAATTGTACCCGGAAGTTACATTTGAAACAAATACATGTGACGTTTCGAACAAAAATTTGAACGTCATAATCCTCAGACGTCATTTTTTGGCGGGAAGCGTTTTCGAATTGCCTGTTTATCGTGGATTCTCGTGAGTCACATGACGAGACTTACAGACCCTATATGAATCTAACATCGGTGAAAAGTCGAGATCAAGAAATCTCAGACACCCAAGGGTAAGATTTCAATACTTCTCTGACGAGGCTTGCCGAGTCAGAGAACCATTGAAATCTTACCCGAGGGTGTCTGAGATTTTTAAATCTTGCATTTTCAACGATGTTTGATTAATTTTCTCACTTTTGTTCATAAAAACGTTTTTCGGTGCCGCCATGTTGTCCTTACCATCCGCCATTACTTAGCAACTCACCATGACGTAATTGACGTCATAGTATGCACGAGGCTGTCTCACATGGGGTGGTGTGAGACAGAAAAATCTCACACCGCTAAAATAGGAACTGTCTTGTCTCAAAAGTGAGAAAATACGAATCTAACATGGGTGGGTGTGCGAGACAAGGAAATCTCACACACCCAAGGGCAAGATTAAGGGAGACTACCTAATCTTGCCCGAGGGTGTGTGAGATTTACCTTGTCTCGCACACATACCCTTGTTTGATTTGTTTTCTCAATCTGCCAACACGACCAGGCAGTCGTTCATTTTGACATTGGACATCATGTTTCGTACTATCAAGCATAACGTTGGATTTCTGTTGAGACTAAATAATTCAAAACATATTACATTACACAATCATTTACTTGGCTTACACTGGCTTTTCATCTGTGTTTACTTATATACTGAAATCGTTGATCTGAAATTTGACCTTCCTGACTTTTGTTTACTTACGGGAGTTACGTCCCCTTTTTATGACGTCAAAAGATTCGAGCGGGATATTTGAATGTTGAGTATTACATTATTTTCAGAATTATCTGGCACAAATAATAGGTGTCAAGAGTTAAAGACACAATTTTATAAGTTGTTGGAAAATGTGCTTATCTAAAAGAAAAATCAAGAAGTGCAATTTGAATGTCAAACAGACACAAAAACCGCGGGGAAAAGATCGTGTAGGTGTTCTCACCCAGACGGGTGGGTGAGACGGAAAATGGGTGGGTGAGATGGAAAATGGGTGGGTGACGGAAAAATCTCACCCAGGCATTGGCTATATAGAAAGCACTATAGGTAGGGTGAGAAAGAAAAATCTCACACCGCTAAAAATAGGAACTGACCTGTCTCAAAAGTGAGAAATAATTCTCTATCATGTGTCATACGTCTGAGGATTTTTGGTCATACAAATTTAATCAAATGAGTTTTGGATTTCTACTAATTTAAGATATAAACTATATTGTGGGTATTAATATGCTTTCAGGTGTTTATATTACCGATTTCTTACACGTACATATTATGATAATGAGAATTATTGCTGCCCCGGATGGACACAAACATCAAGATCAAACGAAGACTGCAGTAAACGTGAGTTATAGAAATAAGGATTTGGTTGATGAATGTCCACATCGTGTATGGTGTTTCATTGTGATACATGTATGATTAAGAATTACCACATTTTAGGATTGACGTATAGTTACATTTAAGTTTCGAAGATGCTTCCCGGCTCTGGATTGGCGTATCTTTATATAAACTGGCACTACTATTCTATTCAAACGTGGAATTAAAAAAATACCCGTGGGGTACGTTTCATTCTCATTCTGTAGTTAATGCAGTGATTCGTTCTAAGAGCAAGACACTGTTCCAACAATTGCTAAAGTCAATGATATGTTCTGGGTTTGTAACTTTCGTACCTTAATAAATTCTTTGGCCGTCACATGATATGACAATATGACAGGTGGGTTCACAAATAAAAGAAAAATATAAAATTAACTAGGCATGGTAACATGATGGTCATCTGCCAAATTTTATATATTTGTATAATCAGAAATCCAAGCTGACCGCCGACGTTTGATGCTTCATCCAGCAGATTGATGCTAACTAAGTTTTTTAACATGACCTTATCTACTAGATGAATGATTTTACTACAAATCATAACACCAAAATGGCTGTCACCTCAGATAAACAATTAAAATAGACCTATTAGTAGTATTTGAGCACCGTTCAAGTCGTATTTGTCGAGGTGCCTGTCGAGGTGCTATTGTAGTAATACTATATCTCATCTCGTATTTGTCGAGGTGCTGTCAAGGTGCAGTCGAGGTACTATGAGTGTTGACCTTTGGCCTTGCCATATGTGTCTCGACTTTAGCTTTGGTCTCTCCTAACCCTTACATTAAAACCTACCTTTTAGTTGTAGTGTTGTTAGATCATTAGTAATGTTGTTTTTATTCAAATTTACAGCGACTTACTGTAACCCACCCAACTCGAGCGAAATCTTATTTGTATTGTAGTGTTTACTATAAGGTCATAACCCTAACCTTAGTTGCTTTAACAAACACTGTTTTAATGTAATGCTTCAAAACTTTTTTTTTCTTATTAAAGATTACGATTTCCCTTCTCCATAACCAGAACCGAGGCTGGTATAGCAAACACTATATTATTGATTTACTTTTTATAATTTAAGTCATATTTTTACTCTCACCCTAACTGTGTTGCTTGCACCTCTGCATTCGCTACCCTAACTTTTTATTCAGTTAAATAATAAGCTTTATTTTGAATCTTTGCAGTAGTCGGGGTGCTCTCTTTGCTTTTACTTTCAATGCTTTGTTTTTGTTTAAGTGTATTTCTTCCAATACATTTCATTTTTTCTAGTATCTTACTTTTGATATGGCTTTATTGTGTAATATATTTTGTATTTTCGAATTTCTTGATCTGTTCTGTTTTCTAGTTCAGTATATCGATAATCACTTTATTTCACTAACCCTAACCCGTTTGTATTGTAAACTATACTTTTACTTTGTCGGGTGGTGCTGTCGCTTTTGATTGGAGTTTTTATCTGAAGTCTCTCTTTATATATTGCAGTTCTATTGTCACTTTAGCTTGAGTTTGTAATTTTGTGGTATAGGAAGATCCTTTTCCTTTGTGAAAAGGAGAGTGTGTCTTTCCTTTGTGAAAAGGAGAGTGTGTCTTTTGAAGTGATAGCAAGTCATTAAATAGGATCACAAATTCTAAGTTCTTGGAGGTCTGCGTTTATCCAGGCTTGTGACTGCCTATCCGCAGTACCCGCCCTCCGTCCCATTTGTTTTTAAGCTATAGGTAGTGCTCTAATTTTGTTGACGTAGAATGTTACATTAGTAAGCAGATGTATAGTCCATTTCGTGTTCGGTCTCTGTTGTCTTATGTATTCCAAAAGATCTTGTCGGTCTACTTCATCGATGAGCTCATGTACATCATTTGTATCCTTAATCAGCATCGGCGCATCAAAGAATCTGCTGTTATTCTGGCTGGAGTGGAAATATCGTAGTTCATCTTCTATATTTCGCAATATAAATCCAAAGGACGTGTTCATCTTGTAGGCTAAAGTCTGTTGCTCAAAGATCTGCCATATTTTATCTGGAATATTGGGCAGAGAGCTGTCGTCCAAAATGAAGTTGAATCGATCCTGTATGAGGTTTCAAGTATGTTGTTCGGTTCGAATACTGGACCAGTTTTCTAGGTACAACTGTCGGGTTTCACGATCTTCTGGCAAGACTTCTGGTTTGGTTTGCTTCTGGTTGTTTGATGTGGTATCATTCTGGTTGGTTGATGCTCTGGTCGCATTCTGATTGGTTGGACTCTCCTTGCTGTATTCTGGTTTATTTGTAGTAGGTTCATCACCATTTCCAGATTGCGATGTGTTAGATCTGTTCATTATCATCATTAGCCTCGTAGGTTTTGCTCCTGGTCTTTCATGTATAGCAAGGTGACGTTTCAGGCTGGATTGATCGTTGAAAAACTGACCACAGACGTCACAATTTAATGTGAAATCATGTGAAGCTTCATGTCTGTTTTTATTGTCAACTCGACAAAAGTTTTTCCCGCACACGGCACAGCTGTATTCTTGCTTTTCTTCTGAGTGGCTTCTTGCGTGTCGTTGTAAACTCCGTTTTTCCGTAAACTTCTTCGGACATTTATCACAAGCGAACATTGTTGACTTCTTCGAAGGTATTGTCTGTAGAGAGTTGGTCGAGAAACTGAAACACTGACTGTCGAGTGCGAGTTAATATAGTTAAATTTATTTGTATCGATGGCTGTAATTGGTCGATTATATTTGTTACGGGCTCACTAGTTGGTCAATTTTCCTGCAATTTGATTGGCTGGTTTTATCACGAAGTTGGCGTCTGATTTGTTGAATTCCTTGCAATTTGGCACGTTCATCGGAAGTCGGTTTAAAGCTGCAAATGCGATATTTAATGAAGTGTCTTCGGTTTTGAAAAGTGGAACACGTGGTTTATCAAACCACAACGGGGAAACCATTTCGCGTATTCCTCCATAGGATCGTCGTTTTCCCCCAATCATACAGAATTCCACCACAATAAAAACATTGTACTTTATCACCTTCGTTTAAATAAAAGAGTCCAACTTTGCAAGCTCTGCTGGTCGTTGTTTCAGTTGTACGGGCCATCCGGTGTAAGATTCTAGCCTAACTGATTAATTGGCATACTCTATGTATTTCGGGCAAGTAATGCCCGGTTTTCTGCAGGAGTTCTTGGTAATTTTATTAACCCATGCTTTTGTAAACATTCTTGAATGAAGGGACAATCGGGAAAATGTTTATGGTGTTCCATGTGTACCACATCGCCTGATCTCCAACCACTCAATACACCACCACACTGCGTGCATTGACATTTGTCATCTATACCGATAAAGTAAAAATAATCACGGACGAGATCTAAGGATTGCACCACATTTGACGACCACGTATTAAACGTATTTAAGCATAAATAAAAATTTTCTCTCATAGGTTTCAATCGCTCAAGTGGGCTTTCGGGAATGCAGTCCATCTGTATGCAATGTGGACGGTCACGCACGCTGCTTAAATGACTGATGCGATACTTTAATTGCTTTCTTAGTTCGGTTTTAAGGACAACTGGTCAGCAGAATGACAGTCTTGTGACTGACAGAGCTACTACTACTATATTTGGTTGAATGGCGTCCCGGACCAAATAGGTCCATTCGCGCCAGTTATTCTTTTGTTATTACGAATTTACGTAAATAGTATATTTGTTCAAGATTTTGATATTTCAATTTTTTCTACGTGGTCTGATTGACATTTATTATGAAATATTTAAGGTGGTTCGGGGGACTAAGCAAAATACATCAGAATTTTTCAATAATTTGTAGAATTAAACTTCAAAAATTGGACTTCCAAAAAATAGAATAAAAACTGGGGGTCACGGACCATATAAGCTCACAATCTTTCATCGCAAATATGGATTTTTTAGTTGAAATGTTAAGGAAAATTGCCATTTTTTTAAATATTATTCAAGTTAAATCCATGAGAATTTTGATTAATTTTGTATATTGCTAGCCCTTGTATTGATCTTTCTAAAACCAAAAAGAAAAATGGGGGTCACGGACCTTATTACGAAATTATTTCACAAAGTCAAAATTTTTGTAGTGATTTCTTTGTAAAATATTTTTTGAAATTACCTCCCTTGTTTAAATTTTCATTTCAAAGAATTTTACAATACAAATACTATTCTGATTTTTTCTTCCAAAATGAATGGTAAACTAAGAGAAATAGACCTATTGTTTGTGTTTTAAGACTGACAGAGCCGGATGATCGCGTCTTTATATAGTTGAATTTATTTGTATCGATAGTGTGATTGGTCAGTTCATTTTGTAAAATGTTTTCTGATTTGTCGATTGTTCTGTACTTTTATTGGATGGTTTTATCACAAATACAGCTTCTGATTGGTTGAAGTTCTTGCATTTTGATAGGCCCGTTTTATTTGTGCAGTGGTCTATGACTTATACTTTCAGACCTGTCTTCCAGTGTCCTGAACGTAGAGCACCGCAAACGTAGTGTAGCTGTGTGAGAGAAGTGGGACGCTGGGAGCTGGTCTGAAAGTAACATCTTATACCATAACACTAGCACTAACCTAGGCATTGGGTTTTTTGCAACCATTTAATTTTTTTAACCTTATTAAAATTTTTGCGTTGGTATCGATTTTGTTTTATTTCTTATGTGATTCCTTTAACCCTTGTTCTTCGGTTTCTCAACCCGATCTCTGTTATCTCCCTTGTTTTGTATACTTCATTTTTGTTTTGTTTTGTCCAAACGCTACCTCAACTATTATGTTTGTTTATTGCAATTCATTGTTGTACCCCGTTCTGTGTCATTATTCATTTTTGGTCATGTGTATGATTTACTTCATTGTTTCTGTATCCATATGCTCATCTTTCCATAAGGCAATAAATATTAAACTAAATTACAGATATACACATTTTATTATCTTCGTAAATGAGGCAGACATGGGTCGGAGATCCACACGCCGACTATGTAAATACAGTTTTCAAATGTTTTTTTAGACATTAGTATTTTTGTTCATATTTTTTGGTCATTGGTATCTTTGATGGGGATATCGACGAGTGTTACATGTACTTCCATTTCCACTTCTGTTAAGTCGAAGTCGTCATTAGACGCAAGTTCAATTTCGTTCAATAATAGTTCACTGTTCAACTGATTCACTCTAAGAAACGGGATAGTTATGGTGAAGTTCATAAAATTGATGTTTATCTGGATCATGTCTTCTGGCTTGTTGAACTTTGTTAATTTTTCCAGAATATCGTCAAATATCTGATGTAAAGTTCTGATAATTTCAAGAAAACTACTGGCGTTGAAGTCTTTGAACAGGACTTCGTACATAGTTTGTTTGGTCCGAAAACGTGAAGCGATTGTTTGTCTTTTGATTTTTAACTCGTACATGTCTTCGGGTTTTTGGGGCTTGGTAGTGGATTCTTCTTCTATTTGATGGTTATCTTGGGCATGGTTCTCTAGTGCAGTAGGTTGGCAAAAAGTGGCATGGCATTCCGTACTTTGGAAGTGAAAATTTTCGTGACTTCTCTTGTGTTGTTTCAGATGAGCTTTTCTCCTAAATCACTTGGAGCATTGATCACAGGCAAAGGGCATGTGGTCACTTAACATTTTGTAATGGGCCAATAGCTCTTTCTTTTTGTTAAAGAACTGGTGACAATATCCGCATGAATGCATCTATAAAAGATAATGCGCTATTTAATTTTGTATTATTGATAACCAATAAATTCTGTATTATTGATTACTTATTTGGTCTCTTTGGATAGTTTTATTGTTCAATCAAACTTTAATTTCAAAATTTCATATTCAGCTTTATTGTAATTTATTTTAAGTTCACTTACTTTTGTTCTGTTTATCTTCGCTGGGAACGTCTGTTCAATTCGGCTGTTAGTTGCAGAATGAGAAAAATGCTCGTTGCGTCTGATTTTATACGGTAAGACGCGTTGTAACGACGGTTCTCATTGGTCTGTTCTTTTGTTACGGGTTTTGTGATTGGTCGATTATTCTGTGTTCTGATTGGCTGAATTTATCACAAAGTCGGCATCTGATTGGTTGAATCCCCTGCAATTTGATTGGTCGGTTCATTTCACTATTGTTACATTTCTTTTCATAGATCGAATATTCCAGAAGATGACGCAATCATTTGGGCCTTTTCCGAAATTTTGGACCCCGCATAACACCCCAAATATTAGAGATATGACTTAATTCACGTCACCAATCGAATTAGATGGTCAAAGTTACCCCAAATACATGTTATACAATTTGGGGTGTTATGTGGGGTCCAAAATTTCGGAAAAGGCCTAAATTTCAATTTTTTCCAAAGTCAAGTACCATAGAAGTGTAATATATGTATTCGGGGTAACTTTGTTATTCTAAATCGAATGGTGACATGTATTAAGCCCTATCTCTAATATTTGGGCTGTAATGAGGGGTCCAAAATTTGGGCAATGGTCCAAAATACAAATTTTCCTAAGTCAACTTTGATAATCTAAATCGAATTGTCACATTTGTTAAGCTCTTTCTGTTAAAGTATGGGTGAAACAGCCAACTTTTTTCAGGAGGGGGGGGTCATTTGGTGAATTTATCAAAATATACTTAAATAGTTGTGTGATATATGTTTTCTGGGTAGCTTTGTCATTCTAAATCCAATGGTCCTATTAACGAAGTCCCATCTCATATGGTATGCCTGTTAAGGGGGTCCCCTAAATATTGACAGGGGGTCAATTATAGATCAACCGACCATATAACAAGTCACAAGGACTTAAGTTCCCATTCTACTTCTAACCTTCGAACCGAACAGACGTGTAAAGACTTTACCTACAGAGTGATACACAACAAAGTTCCAGGAACTAAACAGAGGCACTCAATGAAAACAGCAAGACTCTACGAGATGTCCAAAACTGCTCCTAATTGTCAAACTGAGAGAAGTCAACCACTGAGACGAATGAAAACAGCAAGACTCAATAAGATGTCCAGAACTGCCCCTTATTGTATGACTGAGAGAAGTCAATCACTGAGACGAAACTGCGGAATATGCCACCAAACCTTTAGTAGACGAGATAATCTCCAACGACACATGAATACACATAGAATCAAGCCCAACAAGTTTGGTTGTGAAGAATGTGGACAAATATGCAGTAGAAAGGATGTGTTATTACGTCATCAACGTACCAAACATCAAAGTAGAGAAGACGCTCCAGCCCAACCGAACACCATGAATGGTTTTACCATCACATTGAAGATATAACCCAACGAACGAATGAACAGCTCCTTTGAAACAATACAAATTCCGAACTAAGAAGATGCAGAAGAATTCAACATCCAGTTGATTGGACTTTAACTCCATATACAATGTAAAGACTACACGTGGATCTCCAACCAGTGCCTGTCTCATGACGGACAAAATAAACCAACCATGAAATTGTTAATGACTTTGTTATTCTTATTTGCCCTCGATTCATATGTGATTAAACCCTGCCCAGTCATAACTTTAGGAAAAGTAAAATAAACCAAAGAACAGCAGCAATATCTCAAACCGCCCAGCAGCAGCAGCAGCAGCAGCAGCAATATCCCAAACCGCCCAGCAGCAGCAGCAATATTCCCACACTACCCAGCAGAAGCAGCAGCAGCAGCAATCACCACCACTGAAACTAAGCAATCATCACCACCACCACTGAAACTAAGCAATCATCACCACCACCACTCAATTAACCGAAAAAGCACGAAAATATCAGGAAAATGTGAAATTTTAACGTAAAAAACACAAATAAAAGAGAAAAAATTTACAAGAATTAACAATACAACTAGAAATATTATACAAAAATACACAAAGTCAAACAAAATCTACACCGTTTTGACTAGAACTTTCAATGTCATCACCAAAACTCAAAAATAAGAAATCAGATGTGATAAAAGTTGAATAATAATGAAAGTTAAATTAAAAGGTACGTACAAAATGTGCAAAACATGTGAAATAAAACTGACAATAGTCAAAACGTGTGTGTTAAATTTGAAAAATTGCAAAACAAAATAAACAAATCTTGACAAAATATGTACAAATTAGCAAAACAGAACAAACAAAACATGTTAAAGTATCAACAAATCATTTAGAAGTGTTATTTTTAATAAAACATAGAGAGTTGTTATTACAATGAATTAAGAATCTTGGAAAAATGGGAGCCAATATGAATATTTGGAAGTTGTTAAGAAAAACCTAGTATTTGAGAGGAAATAAGACTTAAAGAGTCAGAAGAGGAGTCCATAGAGAGGATACAGGAGTTAAGCAGTCAGAAGAGGAGTCCATAGCTCAAAAATAAAAAAAAGGTAAATTGTGGGAATTGAAAGTAAAATGAGCGACAAATGCGTCAGTTGTGTTGGACGTTGTAGAAAATTAATGAACATCGTTAGAAAATCAATACATCTAACACATAATGAAATCTTATTAATTCAATTCACAAAATATGTGAAGCATAAAGTAATTAAAACACTCCTATTATATCGCGTCAGTATGATTCAATAGAATCATCGATCTGTACACCTAGAAAATCGATCGATTGCGTCATCTTCTGGAATATTCGATCTATTAAAAGAAACGTAACAATAGAGAAATGAACCGGCCAATCAAATTGCAGGGAATTCAACCAATTAGACACCGACTTTGTGATAAATTCAGCCAATCAGAACACAGAATAATTGACCAATCACAAAACCCGTAACAAAAGAACAGACCAATGAGAACCGTCGTTACAACGCGTCTTACCGTATAAAATCAGACGCAACGAGTAACTTTCTCATTCCGCAATTAATAGCCGAATTGAACAGACGTTCCCAGCGAAGATAAACAGAACAAAAGTAAGTGAACTTAAAATAAATTACAATAAAGCTGAATATGAAATTTTGAAATTAAAGTTTGATTGAACAATAAAACTATCAAAAGAGACCAAATAAGTAATCAATAATACAGAATTTATTGGTTATCAATAATACAAAATTAAATAGCGCATTATCTTTTACAGATGGATTCATGCGGATATTGTCACCAGTTTTTAACAAAAAGAAAGAGCTATTGGCCCATTACAAAATGTTAAGCGACACATGCCCTTTGCCTGTGATCAATGCTCCAAGCGATTTAGGAGAAAAGCTCATCTGAAACAACACAAGAGAAGTCACGAAAATTTTCAGTTCCAAAGTACGGAATGCCATGCCACTTTTTGCCAACCTACTGCACTAGAGAACCATGCCCAAGATAACCATCAAATAGAAGAAGAATCCACTACCAAGCCCCAAAAAACCCGAAGACATGTACGAGTTAAAAATCAAAAGACAAACAATCGCTTCACGATTTCGGACCAAACAAACTATGTACGAAGTCCTGTTCAAAGACATCAACGCCAGTAGTTTTCTTGAAATTATCAGAACTTTACATCAGATATTTGACAATATTCTGGAAAAATTAACAAAGTTCAACAAGCCAGAAGACATGATCCAGATAAACATCAATTCTATGAACTTCGCCATAAAAATCCCGTTTCTTAGAGTGAATCAGTTGAACAGTGAACTATTATTGAACGAAATTGAACTTGCGTCTAATGACGACTTCGACTTAACAGAAGTGGAAATGGAAGTAACACTCGTCGATATCCCCATCAAAGATACCAATGACCAAAAAATATGAACAAAAATACTAATGTCTAAAAAACATTTGAAAACTGTATTTACATAGTCGGCGTGTGGATCTCCGACCCATGCCTGCCTCATTTACGTAGATAATAAAATGTGTATGTCTGTAATTTAGTTTAATATTTATTGCCTTATGGAAAGATAAGCATATGGATACAGAAACAATGAAGTAAATCATACACATGACCAAAAATGAATAATGACACAGAACGGGGTACAACAATGAATTGCAATAAACAAACATAATAGTTGAGGTAGCGTTTGGACAAAACAAAACAAAAATGAAGTATACAAAACAAGGGAGATAACAGAGATCGGGTTGAGAAACCAAAGAACTAGGGTTAAAGGAATAAGAAATAAAACAAAATCGATACCAACGCAAAAGTTTTAATAAGGTTATATGCAAGACTATAGTATAGAAAAGTGTTGAAGATGTTAAATGAGGGAAAAGAAACAAAACGAAATAAATCACCAATAGAAAATGGAATAATAGGAAGTAATGGATCATTACAAAACAAACATCGAGACAATAAGAAGAGAAATCTTTAATAATAATAATTCTAAACTAAAACACTAGAGAGAAAAGTACAATAGGAAACGGAAGATTAGAGAATAAGTGATCAAAGGAAAAAAAATAAATGATTGCAAAAAACCCAATGCCTAGGTTAGTGCTAGTGTTGTGGTATAAGATATTACTTTCAGACCAGCTCACAGCGTCCCACTTCTCTCACACAGCTACACTACGTTTGCGGTGCTCTACGATCAGGACGCTGGAACACAGGTCTGAAAGTATAAGTCATGGACTACTGCACAAATAAAACGGGCTTATCAAAATGCAATAACTTCAACCAATCAGAAGCTGTATTTGTGATAAAACCATCCCACAAAAGTACAGAACAACGTGACCGTCTACATTGCATACAGATGGACTGCATTCCCGAAAGCCCACTTGAGCGATTGAAACCTATGAGAGAAAATTTTTATTTACGCTTAAATACGTTTAAAACGTGGTTGTCAAATGTGGTGCAATTCTTAGATATCGTCCGTGATTATTTTTACTTTATCGGTATAGATGACAAATGTCAATGCACGCAGTACATTGAATTTCCCTGCCTATTTTGGCAGCCATTTGAAAATGGCAGCCTATCAAACAATTTTGAACACCGGTTTTGAAGTAGTGACATCAATATCTACTTGGATACCAAATTTAATTGTAATCAGATAATGTTGAATTTTCCCGCCTTTTTGGCGGACATTTTGAAAATGGCAGTCAACAAATAATTTTCAACATCGGTTTTGAAGTTGCAACATCAATATCTATTTTGTAACCAAATTTCATTGAAATTGGACAATGTTGAATTTCTCCTTCCTTTTTTGCCACCATTTCAAAAATGGCGGTCAACAAACAATTGTTTACATCTGTTTTGAAGTTGTGACATCAATACCTATTTGGAAACCAAATTTCATTGAAATCGGACAATGTTGAATTTTCCCACCTTATTTGGCGGACATTTTAAAATGGCGGTCAACGAACAATTTTTAACATCAGTTTTGAAGTTGCAACGTCAATACCTATTTGGAAACCAAATTTCATTGAAATCAGAAAATGTTGAATTTTCCCACCTTTTGTGGCGGCCATTTTGAAAATGGCGGTCAATGAACTTTTTTCAACACCAGTTTTGAAGTCGCCACAGCATGGCAAACATTTCATCATTTTACTCTTAATCTTCACCTTCTATAGTTTTGGAAATAAAAGGCAAAATATACGAAAATAAAAAAAAAAATCTGTGAAAAAGGGGCAATAACTCCTACAAGGGTTTATGGATTTGGGCTATAACTCCGTGATGGGGTTTCAGATTTTCTTCAAAATTGCACAGTGGGTAGATTTCATCATGCTGATCATTTTTACCCCTTGTCAGATTTTATGATATCTGTAATGGTTTTTGAGTTATTTGACAAAAACAACAATTTACCCCTATGTGCTATTTTTAGTAACAGCCGCCATGTTGTTTGGTCCTCGGACTAATCGAACACAATTTTGAATCTAGATACCCTGGAAATGATTCAGGCCAAGTTTAGTTAGAATTGGCCTAGCGGTTTCAGAGGGGAAGTTTTTTGAAAAGTTTACGACGGAGGGACGGACGGACAGACGGGCGGTCGACGGACGCCACGTGATTGCAATAGCTCACATGGCCAGGTGAGCTAACGAAACTAGGTCTCTAAAGTCCTATTTTGTTCTGCTTATAAAAATGTCTACAGAAAGCCAATATCTAATCTACGATTGTCGCCCGCAGGGGACTAAGTATAACATTGCACCCAAAGGGAAAACACATTCAAAGAATATCTTTTCGGAAACTACTTGGCTACATTTTTGTAATTGCAATAAATTTGGTCACAATATTCGTTTGGTTTTAATAATAAAAACAAATTGTGCCAGGCAAATCCAAGTATGCCGCTAACGAGGAACTTAATATAACTCTATAGGAAAACACATTCAAACGTCTTTTCCTGTGAAACTATTAAGGCCATGGGAACCATACTTGATCCCAATTCGTTTTAGTAAGCTCCCTTTGATGAGCTGTCTGGCACTTCACTTCAGATTCAAGATGTCTGAAATTTTTATTTCATTTTTATCTGAAACAGAAATCAAAAGATAATATATTTAAAAAAAAACTACGCTAATTATTACATTCTACAAACCGTACTTGCATAGATTGTGGCAAATTCAAGATTGCGAGAAATTATTGGACCCTTAAATCTTTTATTACATAAGTGGGAAAAGTTCATTCATCTTGTTAATTTCTGCATTGAATGGTAAAGCGGTAGATATAATAAATACTGCCCAATGTTCTGGTTTACCGCGTTTGTATTTAAAAAGCTTATTCGTTTTAAAATATTTGATATATGATTTTGGTAGAGTTATTACATCGTTTACTATTTGTTTTTCTTTTTTTGTTGTTGTTTTTCTAAGTTGATCCTCCGTATGTATTAGGGATATTTTCAAATCTTAATCGTTGGAAAGCAATAAAAACCATTATGCCAACTTTCTTGGATAAAGATTTGCCTATCTTTTTAAGTCATTCATGTTCCGTAACAGGCAACTCCTACATTGAGTGGCAAATTGTTCGCCTACTTTCTTGATTACGTACATGTTGCTATCGTCCTTGATTGTTTTGTTTTATACTGACAGTTCGGTTCTCACTTACTGCACAGACTTACTAAATACTAATGTACCTATATACCAATCCAAAGTTCTAACGGACAAATGAAAATATTAACGAATTCTAACTTGGAATAAGAAAAAAAA
>MJUU01016531.1:51935-114761 GCA_002080025.1 Modiolus philippinarum | reverse complement strand
AAAATGTATAGTGAAAGTAAAGAATAATCGACACAACGTAAAGAAGAATTAAAAATTCACTGCACATAAAGACCAAACCACATAAAGTATAAAACGACATAAAGTAAATATATAACCACAAAAGGTAAATATAAAATGACATAAAGTAAAGACAAACTGACAGAACGTAAATACGGAATAGCATAAAGTAAATATGTAATCACAAAAAGTAAAGATGTAATGACAGAAAGTAATTACTAAACCACAGCAAGTAATAAGAAAATGACAACATGTAAACAAATATCTACATCATAAGACAGCTGTGGCGTTCCATAATTGTATACTAGTTTACAACTTTGGACTGTTGTAAGTATAGATTATCTAAATTTTGTTTAACAGTGAGATCAGTATTTCTACAGAGAATTATATTTATATCAATATTTCCATAAATTCTAAGAGTCAAAAGTAAATTCTGTCGAATATCATAACCACAGTATACATAGCTGTGCGCCAGAAAATCCTTGTTTACAAGTTTTCTGTGGGCTTTATGCGGATATACTGAAAAATTCCACAAGGTGCTTTCAAATCGGCATGTTTAATGGCTTGATTAGTTGTTCATAGACTACCAAAACATTTATAATTTTGCAAATACGTTAGCAAATGAATACTTTACACATCCTAAAAGTTTTGATGAAACCTGTCACTGGAAACCGTGTATTTTTCTAACGCAAAGTAATTTACTGGTGTGACAAAGAAAAACAACTCGCGAATACGTCCTTCTTTCTGAATGCAAACGATACATTTTGTCACTGATTCTTTATCGCACATTTCTTCGTCACTGTGTAAATTTTCGTCTTTTAATTCACATTATTTTCGCTAATATATTGATATATGCATTTCACTAGACTGTGGGATGATTTCGGAGTAGACCAGTTGACTCTGTGGGTCTTCTTTCCGATGGACTTTGGGAATTTGATATTATCGTGTCAATAAAATTGCTATATTGAGCATTTTTAAAAAGAATGTAATATCAAATTGCTGTTGGGTGCAAATTTTAATCGGCCTTCATAATGACATAACCGTTACAGCGGTTATTTTAAGACCATTATCATTATTGTGTCGCCTGCTTTCACGCAGTGGCGATATATAGGATCAATATCCTTCCTTTTGCGTCTTCGTCGGCGTCGTTGTCCGCGTCGGCGTCACAAAAAAAAATTGTCGCATTTTTCTCAGGAACAATATATCCATCCGAGCCTTCTCGAATTTGGCATGGAGTATCAGTATGGGGACATATACAGAGTTTGGGATGTCCACTTTCTGTTTGACGTAACTTAGAATATTTCTTGTGTTATTACACAGTACACAGGCGACACATGTCTTCCGTGCAAGACTTAATACTAAGTTAGGATAGTGTTTCAAGGAGTAACCTCTCATCAGCAGCATTAGAATCAAATAATATGTAAAGTAAAATAAAAAAAAGAAAAAAAAAAACAGTCCGAAAAGAAGTACTCAATACCACAAATACCGAAATAGGAAGCCAAATCCAGTACCCAGTGCCATATACGGAATAAAATAGACATTTAAATGATCCAATGTTTAAGAGTGTCATTTTCAAGTTTGTTAATAGACATTGATGATCGAAAGCTAAACTGAGTTCCCTTATGGTCGCTATTTTGGAAGGGATGCAGACCTTTAGCCAAATTTTTGAAGATAACCATCTAAGGACCACTGTACCTAAGTTTGGTTCCAAATGGCTTTGCAGCTTCAGGGGAGATGCTTGAATAGGTTTTCACATAGGATTAAAAACAGGTCTTGCTTGAGGTCATCTTGGATGAGGTACTGATGCTGCCGGACGCGTCCCAAATTGTGTATTGGGGAATGCCCTGTCTATGCGGGGTAGTCAGGTCATTATACGGTATTGTTTAATATTGTTTCCAAAAATAGTTTCTAAATGTTTTTAAACTTGTTTATTCCGACATACTGTATAATCCGACACATTTTTATGGTCCCACGATGTGTCGGATTTGACAGATTGCATACAGATGGCCAGAAATATAAATTGATTTTTACCAATCAAGAAAGGCAAATGTTGAAGTTTGATAGTGCATTCATATGAGAAATTCTCACATGAACATGTATTGTATACATGTATTGCAAAAGTAGTAACTGCCGTCTTTTTACATGGATAGATTTTTTCACTAACATGGCGTTTTTGATAATAAAATTAAATTTTATAAGGAATTTACAAGACTGATATTTGTTATTTGTATAATAAAATATCTCAATTGCTCGTAAATAATTCCCACAGTGAACTTTTCAAAACTCGTAAAGCAAGCCAAGGATGTATATATAAGTCCTTGAGCAAGCCTACAGTCACTCAGTATTCATCCCACAGTCTAGTAAAATGCAGATCGCTATATATTAAAGCAAACAATGTGAATTAAACGACGAAAATGTACACAGTGACGTAGAAATATGCGATAAAGAATCAGTGACAAAATGAATCGTTTTCATTCAGAAAGAAGGACGTATTTGCGAGTTGTTTTTCTTTGTCACACAAGTAAATTACTTTGCGTTAAAAAAAAATACACGGTTTCCAGTGACAGGTTTCATCAAAACTTACAGGATATGTAAAGTAATGATTATATAAATTATAAATTATAAATTATAAATTTTTGGGAGTCTATGAACAACTAATCAAGCAATAAATCATGCCGTTTTGAAAGCTTTATTAGGCTATTAAAGTTTTATTATTTTCAAAATTTAAGGAAATGCATTACTCTATTTTATATGATGTTTGTTGATTTGATTTTTTCTTTGTTTTGTTTTTTTGCACACATATTTTCTGTTAGATTTATGGAACTATATATACGCATGTTTTGTAGATTGGAAATAGACAACCCAATGATATTTAAGAAATTTTACATTATAACGAAAAAAAAACTTTTAGCGATATATTTTTAGTCAATTCATAATGTCTATTCGTCTTTTGTCCCTTATTTAATGATATTGTTGTAAAACTGATCTATTTTCAGCAGAGGTCGATACGTAGTAAATTCTTAAATTTATTGACAACTAAAAAATATATATATATACAAGATCATGTGACCACAATTGAACTAATCACTGGAGTCTAAAAATATAAGAAAATGATAAAAATCATAATTTAAACTGCTTTAGCTATACCTCTAATTCTCAAAGAAATGTGTACCGATTTTATTCAACAACCTTGAGATTATCTCGCCCAACTAATGTTTCTTGCGAATGACCGAGATGCATTATGCGAACAAGTAAATAAATGGGAGGGCACACGATAACACGTCGAGCAAATAATATAAGGCAAGTGAACGAAAAACAATGTTATGTCGGGCAAACGAGATGTCCAGTATTTTTAAACGAAAGACATAAAGCAGTTGAGCTGTTTGTCTCTTTCATCTGTTAAAAAAAATTATGTTAACTTAAATGCGCTTGAAAGTTGTCATACATATATATTCTTAACGCGAATAGAGGACAAAAATGTGTTTGAACCAAATTCAAGTTGACTAACACTTTATAAGTAAACAAACTAAGTACATTTAGGTAGCTGTCGGACATGGTGAAACCGAATTAACCGAATAAAAAATAAAATCCAAAAACAATAATAAACTACAAAATTGACCCAAATTATCGGTATACACATGATATAGATCTAAATGATATCTAAAGAGTCCGAATCGATCAAAGGGAGAGACCAGTAAGGAAAATCCGTATAACATATGACAGAATCAGGGACACACCAAACACAGAACATTTTTGGCAAGCCGTCATAATCCCAACTTGAAAGCATATATACAGACATAAAGAATAAAATGGTGCGTTAAACCAGGTTTAATGATGCACCAACCTCCCGCTTATATGACGCCTTATATGCATCACAAATGTATGTATACTTTAGAAAGTCTCGAACTTGCATACATTTTCGTCGCGAAATAATAAAAGTCGTCAGAAAACTCAATTGCGACAGTTTTAAAAGTCAATGATCAAACCCCTCGCATCCTTAGCCCGTAATTGGCTTGGTACGAATACATAGCATTTTCCTTGGTCCATGATTGCATGTGACCACCGAACTACAATGTAACATATCATGCCGGGTCAGAAAATTTCATTTCTATGACGTCATCGTTAAAATGACGTCACATCGAGCTTCAGTCAATATAGAATCGTAGTTGTTTGTTACATTAATCGTCAGCAGTTCTATAACTTTTGAAATAGAAATTTATGATTATAATGGTCCTCTGGCGACTTTGAATGCAAAAAGAAGTGGAACTTTTTATCCCTAGGCCATGAAACTTTAAATCATGTTTGCTGAATACGTCAGTCCATTTTTTGCGACCTTCACTGATATTCAGCTATGATGCAATGTTGTTCAATACTTGCTATTTCAAAACATTTGTCAAATTTGATTTTAGTTTTGAATTATTAACCTCAATGACTTTTACGAAGTCGGCAAACACAGCTTTTAATCCTAAAATTAAGCCGACGCGTCGTTATTTTCCACCTTGTTAGACAAACAGGTAGTAGCTAGTGTCACGGGAGTTGTCCAGTGGATAACATTTATCCAGTGGACAACTATCCAGATGCTGATTAGTGTTTTGAACAACCAAATTTATCCAGTGGATAGTTAACCAAAGGATAAGGTCTTGTCCACTGGATAAGTTTTATCCAGTGGACAACTTTAACCATGTTTTGAACAACCGGGCCCAGAAACCAATTACCCATGTCCTAAGCAACCTTTCTGTAAAATTTCATCCAATTCTGAGCACTTTCATTTTCCCGCCTTTTTTGCCGTTTCCATGGCAACCGGTGCCATTTTGAAGTCTTGGAGACCAGAAACCAATTCCTCATGTCCTAAGCAACCTTCGTGACAAATTTCATCCAATTCTGAGCACTTTCATTTCCCGCCTTTTTTTGCCGTTTCCATGGTAACCGGTGCCATTTTGAAGTCTTGGAGACCAGAAACCAATTACCCATGTCCTAAGCAACCTTTCTGTAAAATTTCATCCAATTCTGAGCACTTTCATTTTCCCGCCTTTTTTGCCGTTTCCATGGCAACCGGTGCCATTTTGAAAATTCCAAGACCTGATTGCACTTCTTGGTATAGGGTTCCACCTTCCTATGAAGTTTGGTCAAGATTGGACCAGTAGTCTCTGAGAAAATGGTCGGACAAATTTTTGGCGGAAAGAGAAGAAGATCAAGAATAAGAAAAAAAATAACAAGTTATAACTGTGTTCGCAAGCGAAACACAAAAGTCTCCCAAACGAACTCCCATATCGGACTTCAAGGCATTACGAGACTCCTTCAAGAAAAAAATTTGGGCAGGGATTCCCCTAATAACCTTTGTAATAAATATCTCAAAATTCCTCAAAAAAATATGTCTCTGGTTTTGTTTCCATGGCAACAAAGTGCTCTTTTGTCCAATTTCAGACCCTTTCCAAAAAAAATTTTGGGCAGGGGTTCTCCTTATAGGCTATGTAATATATATTTCTCAAAATTCCTTATATTTTATCAGAAAACTTAATTTTTTCAACCAAAAATATGCTTCTGGTTTTGTTTCCATGGCAACCAAGTGCTCTTTTGTCCACTGAAGCCAATTTCAGACCCTTTCCAAAAAAAAAATTTGGCCAGGGGTTCCCCTTATAATATAACTAATACATACTGCTGTAATTAAATACTTTTATCAACAGAAACTACTATTTTCCCAAAATTTCAATTTTTTGGTATGGTTTCCATGGCAACGGTAGTTATTTTGAAATTTCCAATGCTGTGGAACCCTTCCTTACACGACCATCAACTTTCCCATCATGTTTCATGGAGCTAGTGTTTCTAGTTTTTGAGAAACAGTGAAAAATATGATGAAAATCATTCAAAATTTCATTTTCACCATAGGGTTACTATAGGACTACCCCACCCCTTTTTAATACCCCCAAAAGTACCCTTAATGCACCCCCTTTAGAAAATTTTTGATGATTGCAAATCTAGATACATAGGGCTAATATGCTACCAAGTATGAAACTTCTGGGTCCAATGTTTTCTGAGATCTGCTGCGGACAAGTTCATTAGGACGAGAATAAAGAAAGATGGAATAATAATAATAATAATAAGAAACGCAACAAAAACAACAAGTCTCCCAACTTCGTTTGGGAGACTTAATAAAAAGAATTGGGTAAAAAACAATAAGTCTCCCCACACTTCGTTTGGGAGACTTAATAATAAGAAATAACTAAATACCGAAGTTACTGTGAAGAAACGGAATAAACACAATATGTCTCCCAAACTTCGTTTGGGGGACATAATGAGCAATCCTTGTAAAGGACCTTTAGTACACCATTCCAGTAAAGTTTGGTTGAATTTGCTTCAGTGGTTCCAGAGTAGAAGATGAAAATGTGATTTTTCCCTTAGGGGCTAATATTAAACCTAAGCTCCGCGCGCCGCCATGGCTTTTATCGGATAGAATCAAGATGAGAAATCTTCGTTAAGGTCCTTTAGTACATTATACTTGTAAAGTTTTGTTGAATTTGCTTCAGTGGTTTCAGAGGAGAAGATGAAAATGTGATTTTTCCCATAAGGTCCAATGTTAAATCTAAGTTCCACGTAGACGGCCATAGGGTTCATCGGATCGGAACGATCTTTGTAAAGGAACTTTAGTTCATCATTTCTGTAAAGTTTGATTACATTTGCTTAAGGGGATTCGGAGGAGAAGATGAAAATGTGATTTTTCCCCTAGGGTCTAATGTTAATCCTAAGTTCTGCGCTGGTCGCCATGTTTTTTTTCGGATGGAATCAAAATGAGCAATCTTTGTTAAGGTCTTTTAGTACATCATATATGTAAAGTTTCGTTGAATTTGCTTCAGTGGTTTCAGAGGAGAAGATGAGAATATGATTTTTCCCATAGGGTCCAATGTTAAACCTAAGTTCCGAGCAGACGGCCGTGATTTTCATCGGATCGGAACGAAATGAGAAATCTTTGCAAAGGACCTTCCATACATTATTCCTGAAAAATTTGGCTGTGTTTGCTCCAACGGTTTCAGAGGGGAAGATGAAAATTTGATTTTTCCCAGAGGGTTCAATGTTAGACTATGTTCAGTGCTCGCAGTCATGTTTTTATCGAATTTAAACGAAATCAACAATCTTAGTTAAGGAACTTTAGTACATTGTTCCTGTAAAGTATGGTTGCGTTTGCATCAGCGGTTTCAGAGGAGAAGATGAAAATGTCATTTTCCCTTAGGGTCCAATGTTAAACTATGTTTCATGCTGGCGGCCATGTTTTTATCGGATCGGAACGAAATGAGCCATTTGTGTTAAAGACCTTTATTATATCATTCCTGTAAAGCTTGGTTGAATTTGCTTCAGTCGTTTCAGAGGAGAAAATGAGAATGTCATTTTCCCATAGGGTCCAATGTTTAACCTAAGTTCTGTGCTGTTTTTTTTTTTATCGGAACGGAACGAAATGAGCAATCTTTGAAAGGACGTTCCATACATCATTCCTGTGAAGTTCGGTTAAATTTGCTGCAGTGGTTTAAGAGGAGAAGATGAATATTTGAAAAGTTAACGTACGGACGGACGGACGACGGACGCCAATTGATAGCAATAGCTCACACTGACCCTTTGGGTCAGGTGAAATAATCCCACTGTACTGAAAACTATGAAATCGGTTTGTCCTCTATGTGTAATTTTTAAATGTACGGAGAGGAATTACAAAAGTGATCATAGGTATTTATAAGAACATGATATCCTTTCTTCTAATCAATCTGGTTTTACAAAGAATATTCTGCTATTAAGCAATTTGTGAATATTACAAAAAAATTTGTTAGACCTGTAGCCAGTAGGAACGACGTACGAATAGTATTTTGTGACATTTGTATAGCGTTTGATCGGTTATTGCATCGGATAGGAAAATATGAAAGGATATGGAGTGAATGTACATTTGACAAAAACGCACACGATACATAGAAAACTCGATTTATCAAGGACAGGGCTTTTATTCCTGTCTACATCTTGATTATTTGAGGGTCTTCAACTAGAGGTGAACAATATTCTCCCCCTCAAGAGTGTGATATTCAAAATAAAACAGTATGGAATTTCGGTAAATGTATTTAGATGGTTTGAAAGAAAACTACATGCATCTTTATATTAGACATTTACAAAGGATGATATTGAAATTTGAGGACAATTAAATCTGTTGTTTCTCAATGTCCATTCTTTTTTAAAGACTTTTATTGTTTATAGTCTTTTTCAATGATATTATCACAAATATACAGGCTTGCATCATAATACTTGTTGACGACACTATATGTTATTCGGGAATCTTCACAGGGGATACGGTTTCATATTCCCTGTCTGTGTTTTATATCCCCTGAGCCGTCAGGCGAAGGGGATATAGGGCACAGACAGGGAATATGAACCCATATCCCCTGTGAAGCCCGAATAACTTTTATATTCTGCTAGAAGTGCTAAAATTTTTCTATTAAAAGCGTTTGAAAATTGTGATTTTGCTACCACGGGGATACGGTCTCATATCCCCTGTCAAGGTAACCAATCAAGATATTTCACTTCAGCAGAATATAAGCATTTATTAAACGATTGAGTCTCCTCAAACTTTGGCTAGAATACTTAATCAATGTACTGAAAGTGCGCTACGGAAAAACGGTTGAGTAGTGTAACCGTTATAGTTGATTTGTGCAAACAGAAAAATAGTCTGCACATTTTTTGTCATTTTTGCTGAAATTAGGTGGAAGCGTTGTTCAAATGACAAAATGATGCCTGTCTACCCTGCCTTACGTTAGTTTATACTATAAAATGCCTTCGATACTGTATTTAGATTAAACGCATTCAAACAAGAGTGACTTAATCAGGCTGATTATGCGAACAATAGAAAGCTAGAAGAATTTTACCATGAATGACATAAAAGTAGTTTTAGGAACTATTACAATTTATAGTTTTGATCATTGACTACCCGAATTTTCAACAATATAAAGTAAAACGTACTTCTAAACCGAAACACAGCTCTCTTTGTCGGTTCATGTGTGATTATCGTTGCTATAGTTGAGAAGTGTATATTTGTAGGACGCGCACTAGTTGAGATGTACATCAGCACTGGTTGAGATGTACATTGGCACTAGTTGATAAGTGTATTGGTTTAAGCGTTTGTGCCACATAAAGTAAAGACGGTGGAATGCCGAAGTAACAATACATGTTATTGTTATAAATCAATTGTCGGGTAATATTGAGAAATTATTTAAAACTGGAAACGGAAAACACAAGACAGCCGCAACGATAATATTAAACGCAATGAAACAAGAGTGACTTAATCAGGCTGATCATACGAATTTTAGAAAGCTGGAATATTTTATATTCATCATTTTAACGTATACTCAATTATTTTATAGATAACTTTCGTAGTGGGAGTTTTGCTGGACATCAAATTTCATTGTCTATCATACTGTTCTTGGAAACAATTCGGACATCTTAGGCTGAGTATATAGTGCATGTATTTGAACTGTAGTGAATGGGCTGTTTAGAGGGATCAAAATAGGTTTCTGTTTGTATTGCAACTAGTCCACTAACAAGTGATACTTAGAACATTTTTTGTTTTGTTCTGTTTTGTTATTATTTATTGCTGTTTATTTACGTTTTCGTTTATTTTATTTTATTTTGCTGTGGAGCTTTCTTGATTTTCAACTGAACATATCATGCATTTGGTCCGCGGTTGCAACACTTTGTTGTGAATCTGTCGTCCCAGTTTAGATTAATTGTGTATCCGAAGACGTAGTCGTGACGACATTTTGTTTTCGGTCTGTCCCTTTTTTATTACTACATATTTGTTTCTTCCTTTCTTTCTATCGCCTATTTTGTCCGGATATTTCTCAAAGATGCAGGAGCATCATTCATACTTAGCATAAAGTTGGATCAGCACGAAGTAATGTGCATGCACCGACAAAATTTTCAAAATGCCCGCTTTTTCCAATTTCCCAGGAACCTTTGTTTAGAAAATGATCATACTTTGTGAAATTGTTAAATATGATGAGATGAAGGAATTTAGGCAAAATTTTCTCTTCAAAATGGCCATCATAATACGTAAAAAAGTGTACCTTGTCTGATTTAAGCGAAAATAAATTTGTAGGCATATTTTGAAACTGCGAACAAGATGCAATAGAAAAAAAAATTAAAACGGCTGACATTTCAATGATTGCCGCCACATTACATCAAAATTTACAAATTATCCGATTTTATACAAAAATGATTTCTGGATAGATTTCGACACTGCCAACAGGGTGGAATCATGGAATATGCTGACAGAGGCGAAATCAATTTTTGCTATTTGCAATTGTATTTCATATATTGACCTTCTCTAGTTGTTTCGCGCATGTAGTAAAGTTGAGTTACGGGAATTCTCGTTTATTTTTGGTATATTGCATTGCATTTTCTTACGTTTATTTTTTCCTCATTTTATTAGCTCTCAGATCTTTTGTTGGATTTTATTGTGTTTCTCAAATTTCTGTAGATTGAACAATCTGAAGAGACACTAATTTTCGAAATGCGCATATGCGGAAACTAAATTAACAGCAACTTCGGTATTTGTTATTTATTAGAAGAGAAAACTTTAACGAAAAATTTTCATTAGTAGTGGTATATGATTTCATTTTCACGTTACAACTCATCATTATGAAGGTTGAGAATAAATATTAAATCATTTCCACATACAGAAGCAAAGAAAACTTTGACGAAAATTTTCATTAGTAGTGGTATATGAAACTAAGTATTAATGTATCGGCAAACAGGAAGTAGTAGCGCCACAAACATGAAAATAACTGACACTGTACAACTCATCATTTGGAAGCCTAATGCTAAATATCAAATCATTCCCACCTGTAGAAGCTGAGAAAACTTTGACAGTAAAAGTGTTACGGACGGACGGACGGAATGACGGACGGACGGACGGACGGACACCACCATCACTATATACCCTCCGCTTTTACAAAGCGGGGGTATAATAATAAGGTGTTTGATTTTAATGTTGCTGATCAGAGGTTAGTCCTTGAATAAAGTGTACTGAGTAACGAAATTTACCGTTTATTATGCAACTTGGTTACTGATTGAATTTTGAAGCCATTGGGCCGATGCCACTGCTGGTGGACCAGAGGCTCCCGAGGGTATTCACCACTGAGCCCAATAGTCAGACTTATCTGACACCAAAAACTTACCTTATGTTTTATAGAAATTTACTGTTTTTATCAAAATTCTAACCCCTGAAAAATACTAGGGCTTCATTCCGTGTATAGCACTCGGTGGTTATCGTACTGAATTTGGCCACTTATTTCGATATTTTTGGTAATGACTACTTTTGGATTATGGCTTTCCTTATCATTTGCTTTTAATGCTGCTGATGAGAGGCTACTCCTTGAAACACGTGTACAGCATAACGAAATTTACCGTGCAACATGGGTATTGATTGAATTGTCCAATAAATAAAGTACAAATAGGTTAGGTCATGTTACACTCTATACACAAACCACGCGCTATTTTAAAAAGGTCTTATTAAATTTCTTTCTTTTGTCAAATTTTTCTTTGCCATTCGCACAGCCACATCCAAAGTAGTAGAATCATCAATCCATTAATGGCGAATACGTAGTAGCAGAAGCAGAAGAAGAGAATAAGAGTGTTATAAATGTTTAAATATAAGTAGTACGTAAGCAAGCAAATTGTGCAAAAACGATGTGGAACCTAAGTATCATCCAAAATTTGAAAGCATATTTTGCCTTTTTCATAATGATAATCAATTAAAATTCGTTTAATGTGTGCTGAAGAATACAAATCAGCAAGAGCATATGCCCTTCATAACTATCGCATTGTGCCTTCTCAACGATCGTATTTTTTTCCGGGACACTAATCAACCAGAGCAGTTGCACTAAAATTCTATCCCATATGTACTTAACAGCTGTCGCTCTAGAATGGACTGGCAGCTATTATTTCGCCCAGGAGCAAAACATAATAACTTGGTACTAAACAGCGTGTATCCAAATACCAACGGTAGCTTATTACCTAAACATTATATGCCAGTTACTGATATTATGTTCATAAATTATGATTTTAGCATTTGTATAAATAGACTAATTTCATAAAAGTTTCAACAAAAGATACAAGGAAGAAGCCATTCCGATGAATTCCACAGTTAATGTCAAGAGTATCTCCTAAAAAGCAAAATAAACAGAAAATTGTTCATTCTGGCTTAAATTCAACATTTCGTTTGTTTATTTCGTCTCATCTTCCCACAATGCATTGTAAAACACAAATCAACTATAACAGATGCACTTCTCAACCGTTTTACCGTAGCGCACTTTCAATACATTGTTAAAGGTGATCTTAAAAAAGTGAGTGACCACATGAAATGGCATGTTTAATTTATCATGCCTGGCATGTTAAATTGAACATTAACAAAACCGAGTCAATGATTATTTCTGGAATTATTATCTATAAGATTACCCTTCCGTCTCTTATTTTATTTGGAAACTTGCAATATCAAAATTGTAGTTATTTGTTTTAAAATACCTTGCATTGCTCTGTCTTCAGCTGATTTTGGCGTCTTTTTATTTAGATTTTATTGGTAATTTGTTCTCCTTTATCAGCATTTACATTTTATCTTTTAGTTAATGGTCTTCCAAATGTTTTGAAGAGTTCTAAGTTCTAGAAATGACTATTTGCAAAAACTACGTTTCCAATACACAACCTTAAAGTATCTAGGTAAATCTCCTTTTTTATAAAAAGCACGAGAAGTAAGTAAACACGATCACTTTGATGAATATAAAAACAATATAAAGGAATTAAAATTCTGCCAAAATAATTGATATATCATTTGAAAGAAATACTAGATTGTGTACATATAGTCTCTAACATTGTTTCCAGTTTATTACGTATATTTCTCACATCGAGATAGATAAATTTTCACATTTTAAAATTCGAGGTTTTTCCGAGAACTTTAAAATGTGAATATTTAACTATTGAGATGTGAGAAATTATCGTAATAAACCGGAAAACTATGTTAGAGATTGTTTCTCTAATTTCTGCTCAATTTATTTTAAGTGAAGCGACCTCCGTAGTCTCCAGTCTCAAGTATACCGCCATCTAGTTGCTATGTGTATCATTGCGCCATTCAATGAAAGGGGTTTTGAATGTAATATTTTTAATAAGAATGTCATATTATCAATACATTGAGTTATCTTAGTCATAAGAATACAAAAAACCATTTCGTTAGGCAATGTTGCAGGTGTTAATTTCATCAACATCCGAATGTACTATTTCTAGAAACTGACACGAGACATTAACATGATCGACCAATCGCCAACTGAGATCAAATTTCTGCCTAAAGTAATAGTTCACAAACTTTTGCATATTTTTTTAATACCAACACACTTAAGCCAATAGAGATTTTACACCCCAAGCCGATTTCTGAAGACTGACCGAGAAAAAAATAAACATTGACTGGCAGCTAACTACGAAAAAATGTGTATGTAGATCGGCTGATTAACATCATTGTTCTTAGATATTTAATACTTGATCGGATATTATTTTTTGCAACCAATTAAATTCAAATGTGACTGTGATGTCAATCTATTTTTTAACACTACACACCACTTTTGTGGACTGCTGTAAATGTGTGTAAAGTGTATTTCGTTCTCGGCAGGCAGTTATTTACAACGTAGGTTTGGGGTGTAACATTATATATTTTATGAAATGAAACATTTGCCATTCGATTGACCGTTGCAATATCAAAACTCTGGTGTAAATTTCATCTGAAAAGCAAAACATTCTATTGAAATTTTGGATACACTGCAGATCGACAAAACGAATTAAGTCAAAACAACATGTCTCCCCAATCTTCGTTTCTGAGACTTAAAAAGACCATTTTGATCTATCGATAGTTACGATTTTTCTATATTTCATAATCCCCTCAACACAATTTAATCAAATTATTATAGGGACAACTTATTAAATAGTGTATTAAGTCTTCAGTTTATTTGTTGCAACAAAAATTAAGAAGTTTTCTCTGATACTACTTACACCAATCATTGATCAGGTACATGTGATGATATGACTTAATCACTGAATCTCCTGCTGGGCAACGATTTTGTTTGTTTTAGCAGCATTTTTATCAACAGGTCATTGGAATTGCAATCATTACAAATTGTGCACCACTAATTGTAGATTTTTATTAGGTTTTCTGCTACGGACGGGACTTTAAGAAAAAAAAAACTTTCAAAATAGAAACCTGCAATACAGTGATAAACTTACTGGTGTTTCAATTTTCAATGATAACAGCAGATATCTTTACGATATCCTTACTATTTTAAGATTTTATACATATTATTTATCCACAAGAACTGAAACTTAAGATTAATGAGGACACCATACCCAGAAAACAAGACCAATTACATGTCTGGACCTGCGTCACCGTCACTCATGTTCAACTCCTTAGTTTTTACAAAATTTACAAAAAATTAAATATTGCATGGTTCCAAATAGAATCGGCTTTCGGGTCAGCACCGAAGTAATGACTACTGGACTGGATTTCTGTAGTCCGAAATCCACGTCTTTGATTGGTTGCAGTTAACCTTCACTGCAGCCAATTAATAAACTCACATTCAGATTTTGAATATATATCAAAACAATAAAACTTTTATTAGTCTCGCCCTATCTCCATTCAAGGTTCTTTTATTAGTCTCGCCCTACCAAATTCGGGATTCTTTTATTAGTCTCGTCCTATCTCAATTCAAGATTCCTTTATTGGTCTTATCTTTGATCTCATGCTAACCCTAACCTTTAACCTTACACTTATCCTCGTACTAACCCTATCTTTTTTGTTATGTAATGTGTATATCTTCAGATATACCATGGTTCACCCTAACCAACCCAACCTTTACCATAATGTATATAACCCCTAACCCTTAGCTCTAACCCTAACTCTAGTCATTTAGTGTTTGTATGCATTATGATGTGTTCCTTATATATTCGTTTCCTGATTTTGTTGACTTTTGTTCATGACTAACTCTAACTATCCTTTCTTATAATTCTTTTTGTATCCCTTTTTATAATTACTTGTGCTTTAATTCAATGCTATTCTTCCTTTATCCAACCTCTAACCCTAACCTAAGTTCCTATGACAACTCTATATTCATTCATTATTCATTTTCGAATATTATTCTAATATTCTCGTGTTGTCCCCCTATTACCCAACTTCTAACCCTAACCTAAGTTGCTATGACAACTTTTATTTTAATTAATTAATTTTTTATTTATTATTTTATTATTCTATAATTTATTCTTTTTCATTATACATTTGTATTTTTTTAATTATTTTTCATTATTATTATATTTATTTGTAATATCATATATCTTTTATTATTTTCTATTCAAGTATTGGTTTAATTTTCTTTATTTAATTTATTTTTATTTATTAACTATTATTATTATTACCAATATTTATAATTATTTATTTTATTTATTATTTTTTAGTAATTTTCATTATTTTTTTTCTTCTATTGATATTTCATGATTATTTTATTCATTTGTTTTAATGTTAGTTCTATTTTGGCTAATTATTAGATAGCCCAACAACTTTATGATTTATTATTTCCAACCTGAACAACTTAACTCTAACTTTCATTAAATTTAACCCTAACCTGGACATCGATGATTATAACTTTTCAATAATCATTGAGATATATGTAACCCTAACCCTTATGTATAACCCTAACCCTAATACATATAACAGTAACCGTAACCCTTGTGTATATAACAATAACCCCAATCTTTATGTATATAACAGTAATCCCAACCCTTTGGTATAGAACTCTATGTATATAACAGTAATTCTTACCCTAATGTGTATAACCATAACCATTATGTATAACTCTAACCTATGTATATAACTCTAACCCTTATGTATATAACAGTAACCATAACCTTAATGTATATAACAGTAACCCTTAACCTTATGTATAATTCTTACCCTTATGTATAACCCTTACCCTTATTAGATTTGTTACTCTAACCATATTGATGGATATCATAATTCATTGAAAACACATAATGAAACGTCAACTATGGCTATGAACTGACACAAAACATCAATGATATTGATATGAACATAAATTTATCCATCACCCATGCATGAAGAAAACAATATGGAAACACTTTGATATGAATGTTAACAACAAATGGAAATAAACATCAAGTGATACTATGAAAACAAATTTTATATTGAAGATAATATGAAAACTAATGTGAAATGAAATACTAAAAGCGGAAGCATAACGTCAGCTATGACTATCAACTGACATAAACTATGAACACAAATAGATATTGAAACAATATGAACAACAAATACAACCATGAGGATAAATATGAAGTGATCCAACATGAAATTGAACACAAACACAAGAGAACATGACAACTTAACAGCATTAATGTAAGCTAAACAAAGAAATAACGTCAACTATGAACTGACACAAAACATCAATAACATGATATGAACATAAGACTATTTATGAACATAAATATATAGGCATATTAAGATATGAATGTTAAGTGGAACACGAAACATCAAGTGAAGACAAATAGATATCAAAATATGAAAACGTGAATTGAATCACTAAAAGCGGAAACATAATGTCAGCTATGACAATAGATTGACCCAAACTATGAAAACAAATAGATACGGACGACAAAATAAACACAAAAACATAAGCATTAAGCTAACTAAGACTATAAATTGATATAAAACATCTTAACCTATGAACATTAACACGAATGTGAACCAAATAATATAAACATAACGTCAGCTATGACAATGAATTGACCCAAAATATGAAAACCTATGAATGTGAACACAAAATACAAACATATATGTTAAAGCATTAACATAAAGTGATACAAACTCTCAACACAAATTGATATTGAATCAATATGAACACAAATATAACAAAACACTACAACTTAACATCACAAACACAACATAACATGACAACATAATGACATTGATATGAACTGTTATATGAAAACATAACATGATACATCAACTATGAGTAAGAGCTGAAACAAAACTTAAACATAACGATGAACGTAAATATATAGACATATTAACTTTGATATAATAACAAATGGAGGACGAAACATTAAGTGATACTATCAAAGCAAATCGATACTGAATACAATATGATCTACAAATATAAACATAAATGTTAAAAGATTAACCTGAAGTAATACAAACTATGAAAACTAATAGATATTGAGGGTAATATGAACGATAAAAACAAGTATAATGGTAAACGATCAACACGAAGTGATACAACATATGAAAACAAATAGATACTGACGATAAAATGAACAATACATACAAGCATAAATGGTTAAAGATCGACATTAAATGATACAACAAATGAATGTAAACACCAAATACGAACAGAAACATTGAAACATCAACATAATCTGACACAAGATATGTAAACATATGAGCATTGATACGAATATGAACACCAATTCATACACCTAACGCTAAGTATGACTATAAAGTGATATAAAACATATGAACATTAACACTGATATGAACAAAAATATAATCAGAAACATTGAAATATGAAAAATAAACGGCATTCATATGAACTTAAATGATAAAACTGAAACATAACTTGAAATCTCCAATGAAATGACATACATTATGACAACATATAGTCATTGATATGAAAAACAAAAGATGAAACTTACAATATCAAGATCATATGATACAAAACATTATAGATTAACCACATTCATGAGAACTTGAACACCAAAACACAACATGTAACATGAGATATGAACAAAAATACATGCATTAATGTTAAAACATGAACATTAACTGATACAACATATGAATTTGAACACCAAATACAAGTAGAAATGTTTAAATATGAACATTAAACGACACAAAATATGTAAACATGCAAACATTGACATGAATGCTAACACCAAAATACGACACATAACGTTACCTTTGAAGACAAACACAACAATAAATGACAACAAATGCAAACTGGAACACCAAAACACAATATGAAATGTAAAATATGAATACAAACAAAACAAAACAAAACATGACAAGATTTGGTGACGCAAAACATTAAACATATCGATGTTTATAAAGACTTTAACACAAAAACACAATATGAAATGTAAAATACGAACGTAATTACAACAAAATATCAAAAGAAATCGATTGGTGCAAGTTCCGACAACATATAATTGTCGAAGCCCTAGCTCCGAGTGTTGACGATATATCGGCCCTAAACGGCCCTAATTCGGCCCTGACCCTTAGTATTACTACTATAGGTATGTGATATATGGATTCGGGGTACTTTTATACTTTTAAATCGATCGGAATAGGTAGTTAAAGCCTAGAACGTCCTTTTATGATTATTTCGGCCCTTAAAAAATTGAGATCGGCCCTACGTCGGCCCTAAATCGACCTAAATCAATACTATTGGTACTATAGACATTTTATTTATGGAATCTAGGTAAATGTATAGTTCTAAAGCGATTGGAATAGGTAGTTAAGGCCTTAAACCTACTGTTATGGAAATATCGGTCCTTAGAAATCAGAGATCGGCCTCTAGTCGGCCCTAATTCGGCCTTAATTTTGAATATTGATAATAGGTTCATATGATATATGGAATCGATGAATCTTTAGTCATCTAAAGCGATTGGTGTAGGTGTTATAGTGCTGTCGTGTAGTGTAATAGAGATATCGGCCCTTTGAAATCAAAGATCGGCCTTAATTCGGCCCTATATTGGTCTTAATCCAAGCTATTGGTATAAGGTTCATATCATATATCAATACTTTCATACTTCTTAATCGGTTAGTCACACTGTCAACGTGATCTCTGTTACCTTTATGAAGTCTCGTTCAGTACGAGATTTTACGTGATTTCATTTTATCTTCAAGGTTTCGAACCTCAAGTTCATATTTTGTTGCGTTTGTCACAAACAATTGATGTTACATTTCATTTTTGATTATATTAATATCGTTTAGTTATCAAGTTTTGGTGTAATTGTATTCACATTTCATGTTTCAGATCGTATTTTCGATGAAGTTATCGAATTTTTGTTGTCTATATCGGCCTTTTTTACAGATTTTTGCTGCTGCTGCTGCTGCAGCGCCATATGTAAGGCATAATGGCTGCTGCTGCTGCTGCTGCTGCTTCTCGCCCATACTAAGGTCTGTCTGCTGCTGCTGCTGCTGTGTCATATACCAGGTATATTTGCTGCTGCTGCTGCTGCTGNAAACCTTAAAATCACCGCCACCACCACCCAAATACCTGAAAATCGCCGCCACCACCACCCGGATACACTAAAATCACCATTTTTACTAACATAATAACAGGACATCTTCCTGTTTTACTAAAACCATATCATGAAATCTTCCTTTTACTAACACAATACCATGAAATCGCGATTTTCACCATCCAGATACTTTAAACTAACTACTAATGTATCACTTAATGTTGATTTTATATCGTTTATACTGGTATTTATTGTTCATATTGTCTTCATTATCGATTTGTTTAAATATTTTGATGTGATTGTGTCATTCTTAACAAATATTTAATGGTTTATTTAAGTTTTGTTTCCATTAATGTCAATAAGTTTTCGCGTTTGTTGTATTTGTGTTTATATTTAACGTTTCATCTTACGTTTTCATGTCAATTTGCATTTGTTTTTATATTTTGTTGTAATTTCGTTCGTATTTTACATTTCATATTGTGTTTTTGTGTTAAAGTCTTCATAAACATCGATATGTTTAATGTTTTGCGTCACCAAATCTTGATATTTAACGTTTCAGTTTGTATTTTCATGTACAAGTTTGCATTTCTTTTCACAATTTGTTGTAATAATGTTCATCTTTAATGTGTAATGTTGTGTTTTCATATATAAGTTTAGATTTATTTTTCAAGTTTGTTGTATTTATGTTCATATTTAACATATCATATTAAGTTTCATGGAACAGTTCACATTTGATCTCATACTTTGTTGTGTTATTGTTCATGTTTAATGTATCTTGTTATGTTTTCATTTAACAGTTCATATCATTATGTTGTCATGTTTTGTTTTGTTTGTTATCATATTTTACATTTCATATTGTGTTTTCGTGTTAAAGTTTGCATTTGTTGTCATTTATTGTTGTGTTTGTCTTCATAGGTAACGTTATGTGTCGTATTTTGGTGTTAGCATTCATGTCAATGTTTGCATGTTTACATATTTTGTGTCGTTTAATGTTCATATTTAAACATTTCTACTTGTATTTGGTTTTCAAATTCATATGTTGTATCAGTTAATGTTCATGTTTTAACATTTATGCATGTATTTTTGTTCATATCTCATGTTACATGTTGTGTTTTGGTGTTCAAGTTCTCATGAATGTGGTTAATCTATAATGTTTCGTATCATATGATCTTGATATTGTAAGTTTCATCTTTTGTTTTTCATATCAATGACTATATGTTGTCATAATATTTGTCATTTCATTGGAGATTTCAAGTTATGTTTCAGTTTTATCATTTAAGTTCATATGAATGTCGTTTATTTTTCATATTTCAATGTTTCTGATTATATTTTTGTTCATATCAGTGTTAATGTTCATATGTTTTATATCACTTTATAGTCATACTTAGCGTTAGGTGTATGATTTGGTGTTCATATTCGTATCAATGTTCATATGTTTACATATCTTGTGTCAGATTATGTTGATGTTTCAATGTTTCTGATCGTATTTGGTGTTTACATTTATTTGTTGTATCATTTGATGTCGATCTTTAACCATTTATGCTTGTATGTATTGTTCATTTTATCGTCAGTATCTATTTGTTTTTTTTTTGTATCACTCGTGTTGATCGTTTACCATTATACTTGTTTTTATCGTTCATATTATCCTCAATATCTTTTAGTTTTCATATTTTGTATTACTTCAGGTTAATCTTTTAACATTTATGTTTATATTTGTAGATCATATTGCATTCAGTATCGATTTGCTTTGATAGTATCACTTAATGTTTCGTCCTCCATTTGTTATTATATCAAAGTTAATATGTCTATATATTTACGTTCATCGTTATGTTTAAGTTTTGTTTCAGCTCTTACCCATAGTTGACGTATCATGTTATGTTTTCATATAACAGTTCATATCAATGTCATTATGTTGTCATGTTATGTTGTGTTTGTGATGTTAAGTTGTAGTGTTTTGTTATATTTGTGTTCATATTGATTCAATATCAATTTGTGTTGAGAGTTTGTATCACTTTATGTTAATGCTTAAACATTTATGTTTGTATTTTGTGTTCACATTCATAGGATTTCATAGTTTGGGTCAATTCATTGTCATAGCTGACATTATGTTTATATTATTTGGTTCACATTCGTGTTAATGTTCATAGGTTTAGATGTTTTATATCAATTTATAGACTTAGTTAGCTTTATGCTTATGTTTTTGTGTTCATTTTGTCGTCCGTATCTATTTGTTTTCATAGTTTGGGTCAATCTATTGTCATAGCTGACATTATGTTTCCGCTTTTAGTGATTCAATTCACGTTTTCATATTTTGATATCTATTTGTCTTCACTTGATGTTTCGTGTTCCACTTAACATTCATATCTTAATATGCCTATATATTTATGTTCATAGTCATGAATGGTCTTATGTTCATATCATGTTATTGATGTTTTGTGTCAGTTTATAGTTGACGTTATTTCTTTGTTTAGCTTACATTAATGTTGTTAAGTTGTCATGTTCTCTTGTGTTTGTGTTCAATTTCATGTTGTATCACTTCATATTTATCCTTATGTTTGTATTTGTAGTTCATATTGTTTCAATATCTATTTGTGTTCATAGTTTTTGTCAGTTGATAGTCATAGCTGACGTTATGCTTCCGCTTTTAGTATTTCATTTCACATTAGTTTTCATATTATCTTCAGTATAAAATTTGTTTTCATAGTATCACTTGATGTTTATTTCTATTTGTTAACATTCATATCAAAGTGTTTCCATATTGTTTTCTTCATTCATGGGTGATGGAAAAATTTATGTTCATATCAATATCATTGATGTTTTGTGTCAGTTCATAGCCATACTTGACGTTTCATTATGTGTTTTCAATGAATTATGATATCCATCAATATGGTTAGAGTAACAGATCTAATAAGGGTAAGGGTTATACATAAGGGTAAGGATTATATATAAGGTTTAGGGTTACTGTTATATACATTAAGGTTATGGTTACTGTTATATATATAAGGGTTAGAGTAATATACATAGGTTAGAGTTATACATAAGGGTTATGGTTATACACATTAGGGTAAGAATTACTGTTATATACATAGAGTTCTACATGTATACCAAAGGGTTGGGATCACTGTTATATACATAAAGTTTGGGGTTATTGTTATATACATAAGGGTTACGGTTAATGTTATATGTATTAGGGTTAGGGTTATACATAAGGGTTAGGGTTACATATATCTCAATGATTATTGATAAGTTGTAATCATCGATGTCCAGGTTAGGGTTGAATTTAATGAAAGTTAGAGTTAAGTAGTTCAGGTTGGAAAAAATAAATCATAAAGTTGTTGGGCTATCTAATAATTAGCCAAAATAGAACTAACATTAAAACAAATGAATAAAATAATCATGAAAAATTAATAGAAGAAAAAAAATAATGAAAATTACTAAAAAATAATAAATAAAATAAATAACTATAAATACTGGTAATAATAATTATAGTTAATAAATGAAAATAAATTAAATAAAGAAAATTAAACCAATAATTGAATAGAAAATAATAAAAGAAATAAAATGATATTACAAATAAATATAATAATAATGAAAATAATTAAAAAAATACAAATGTATAATGAAAAAGAATAAATTATAGAATAATAAAATAATAAATAAAAAATTGATTAATTAAAATAAAAGTTGTCATAGCAACTTAGGTTAGGGTTAGAAGTTGGGTAATAGGGGGACAACACGAGAATATTAGAATAATATTCGAAAATGAATAATGAATGAATATAGAGTTGTCATTGGAACTTAGGTTAGGGTTAGAGGTTGGATAAAGGAATAATAGCATTGAATTAAAGCACAAGTAATTATAAAAAGGGATACAAAAAGAATTACAAGAAAGGATAGTTAGAGTTAGTCATGAACAAAAGTCAACAAAATCAGGAAACGAATGTATAAGGAACACATCATAATGCATACAAACATTAAATGACTAGAGTTAGGGTTAGAGCTAAGGGTTAGGGTTATTATACATTATGGTAAAGGTTGGGTTGGTTAGGGTAAACCATGGTATATCTGAAGATATACACATTACATAACAAAAAAGATAGGGTTAGTACGAGGATAAGTGTAAGGTTAAAGGTTAGGGTTAGCATGAGATCAAAGATAAGACCAATAAAGGAATCTTGAATTGAGATAGGCGAGACTAATAAAAGAACCTTGAATGGAGATAGGGCGAGACCAATATTTGCCAATGACAGGCATGACCAATGGCAATGCACAAGTGAGACCAAAGCTTAAGGCAAGGCCAAAGGTCAGCGACATACTAAATATGGCAGACACTTCTCGGTTCCGGAACGGAAACGATCTCCGGAACCGGAATCGGGAGGGAAAAATCGAAGCAGCCCTAAAATATTTTACAAAGAATGCACTACGTAAAAGTGGTCTGAACTAGCGTGTTATACTACTAATGATGTCCATGCATCTTTGAGAAATATCCGGACAAAATAGGCGGAAGAAAGAAAGGAAGAAACAAATGTGTAGTAATAACAAAGAAACAGACCGAAAACAAAATGTTGTCACGACTACGTCTTCGGATACACAATTAATCTAAACTGGGACGACAGATTCACAACAAAGTGTTGCAACCGTGGACCAAATGCATGATATGTTCAGTTGAAAATCAAGAAAGCTCCACAGCAAAATAAAATGAAATAAACGAAAAGGTAAATAAACAGCAATAAATAATAACAAAACAGAACAAAACAAAAAAATGTTCTAAGTATCACTTGTTAGTGGACTAGTTGCAATACCAACAGAAACTAATTTGACCCCTCTAAACAGCCCATTCACTTCAGTTCAAGTACATGCACTATATACTCAGCAAAACTCCCACTACGAAAGTTATCTATAAAATAATTGAGTATACTTTAAATGATGAATATTTTAGTTTGTGTTTTCCGTTTCCAGTTTTAAATAATTTCTCAATATGCCCCGGACATTGATTTATAACAATAACATGTATTGTTACTTCGGTATTCCACCGTCTTTACTTTGTGTGGCACAAACTCTTACGAATACACTTATCAACTAGCACCCATGTACATCTCAACCAGTGCTGATGTACATCTCAACTAGTGCCAGTCCTACAAATATACACTTCTCAACTATAGCAACGATAATTATACATGCACTGACAAACAGAGCTGTGTTTCGGTTTAGTAGCACGTTTCACTTTATATTGTTGAAAATTTGGGTAGTCAATGATCAAAACTGTAAATTGTAATAAGACCTAAAATCATTTTTACATTATTCATGGTAAAATTCTTCTCGCTTTCTAAAATTTGCATAATCAGCCTGATTAAGTCACTCTTGTTTCATTGCGTTGAATTTAAATATAAAATCGAAGGCATTTTATAGTATAAACTAACGTAAGACAGGGTAGACAGGCATCATTTTGTCATTTGAACAACGCTTCCACATAATTTCAGCAAAAATGACAAAAAATGTGCAGACTATTTTTCTGTTTGCACCAATCAACTATAACGGTTACACTACTCAACCGTTTTTCCGTAGCGCACTTTCACTACATTGATTGTGATTTGAAAGACAATTGTGTAAAACTCTTACGATTTCTTTAATTGCTTATATGCATAAAATTGTTGCTTATGTACTAATAAATTTTGTCGCAGTGGCGTGAATGAGGCGGGAGCTGACAAGATGAAAACAGGAGTTATGACCCTAGATTACTTCAATGGATCACGTTTTACAACTTCCAGTGGCACCATTCAAGCGAGGTTTCCTCTTGTTACCACGATATCAGGTTCATCACTGTTACCAGTGTTGAATTCATATCATTTACCCTTCAAACGGGGAATTTGAGAAAAGTTCGGAAAAACTTGTGTAATGAAATCGTGGGTCTTGCTCTCAATTCTTATGTAGGTCAGCACAGAAGAATTTGTTCCACTGGAACCGGAGGGGCACCTACCTGCCCATTTCATTCTTGGCGGTATTGCCAGCTCTTGACTTAATTATATTTCTGTGACTAGTTTTCATCCATACTTTTGTATTTCTTACATTCAAAGTCTTTTATTAAAGGTGTTTCATATTTCCAAATTCTGAAAAATGACTTCAGACAAAGAGAAAATACATGAAATATTTACCTTTATATCTAAAGTTTCCCCTTCATGCAGTGTACACAAGTATAAAAATAAATATCTTAGTTATACATTAAAAGTGTGTAAATGAAATTAAAATGTAAAATTACCTGTTATTGATTTCAGGTAGATTTCCCATGTAGAAAAATATCAATTCATGGATTTTTTTCAAAATATGAAAATCAAGTAAATATGGCTTTTAAAAGGACAATAAAATAAAATGTCGAAAAAAATCTACTTTTGAAAATAGAGTGAAGGAAGGCATAATCAACATATCGACCATTCTTCATTGCCAGAATATCATTATTAACTTTTTCATGTCTGAACATACGTTTCCATAAGTGGAATAAAAGCAAAGAATCAAAGTTAAAGGAAAAATCAGTTGTTTTTATAATTTTTGTCTCATTTCGACAACGTGTGGTCCCTTAAAATGTACGCGTTTTTAAGAAGAAAACAAAACTTAAGAATTATATATATATTATGTAACCTACATTTTTTTGTAGATTAATTTTGCAACTTAATAAAAAAATATAAATAATACGCAAGTTTATTATTTTATGGCGAGATTCGATGTCATGCCACAAAAAAAAAAACAAAACAAACCAAAAACTTAAAAAAAACAAAAAAAAAAAAAAACAAAAAAAAACCAAATAAAAAAAAAAAATACAAATGACAATTAATTTCACATGGACGACCAAAACTACCCCAAAGGAGGCCAACCTCTTTTCTGAGAGCAGAATAATTGTATTGTCAAAAGTACGCTAGACGAGACATATACCTTCTATTTAGCAGAATATTTGTATTGGGTTCCTGATTGATGGTTCCTTAGTTTCAGATTTCACTAAAAAGAAATCCTTTAGGAAATATAATATCTACTAAAATGACCATAGGTAGATTTCACATTTTATTTAACATAAGTAGTATATAAACATTTGACGAGGTGGATGAGGTGGATCACCGGAAGTGACATGGACCGGAAATGACGTGACCGGAAGTCACATGACCAGAAGCGGAAATCACGTGACCGAATGAATGACGTTTTAACATTGCGCATGCACAACCGGAAGTAGCCGTATTTGAGGCCCTATTTAGCCATGTTGACCGGAAATGACGTGTTGGAACAACATGGGATCCTACAGGGGTCATGTTTGAGGTTAGTCCATAACGCATGCGCGACCGGAAGTGGGTGTAGCCCCAGGTGTATACCGGAAGTGGTTATTTAACTACTGTAGGTAGCCATATTATCCGGAAGTCGGGTATGTTCCGAAGTCGGAACGTCTCGGGCTTGTCAATCAGCAATTGTCGTTGCATTCTTAGGGTGTCTTCTATCACGTCCGTGTTCATTATTTGGAAGTGGGCATAACTCTTGCTAGTATTTTTCCTGCATTCTTTTTTAAGTTTGTTGATTTCACCTATGCTTAATTTGTGATTTATTGATGTTTGTGCTAGTTTATGTTTAGGTTCACCAGTATTAAATACGACTCACGAGTACGGTTTTTGGCAGTGCTCTCGTGCTCATTTCACTTTTTGGCGGCGGGGGTAATGGTAGTGTCCATTGGTGATTTAGCGGCGGCGGCGGTAGTGGTTGGATGATAGGCTATTGTGGTGGTGGTGGTGGTGGTTTTTGGTGGGGATAGGGTTTAGATAGGGATATAACACTTTATCCTTTAGGGGCATTATGTAACCATTCGATACATTTTCATTTTTTATTTCATTTAAACAAAATCACAGTAACATTCTAATTTTCTGTCTTTACATTAATATCAATTTTGGTTTTCTGTCCTCAGTGCTGGTTCTTCCGTTACTAATATGTCCATCCTCTTTACATCCGGCTCTGCAGGCATTTTTATATCCATCTTTTTCAGTTCGGGTTCTGTGTCTTCAAACACTGATATAATCTTCTTCAGTTCTGTCCATTCATATGGTGTGAGGGTCACACCTTACTTTGTAGGAAACAATGTCAATTCTCCATTGGGAACGAAATAATTTCTCACACAAATCGTTAACTGGGGTGCTTTGATGATGACGTAGATATCTTCTCCCAAATGATATGACCAGTCCACAGGTTCTCTATTTCTCACTCTTTGAATCAAGTCATCCACCAGTTCTATGGCGTCACATAGAATTCTCCACTGGGGTAAAGATAAGCTGATACCCGATTTGGTAGGAACATCGTCTTTTTCCAAAATCCTCAGGTCCACTCTCTTTGTTCCATTCCATTTTGTCGACTCTGCATATCGTCCTCCACCTAATGGCATCTTCAAGGGAGTTTGAGTGTCAGTATCCTTTTTAGCTGTTTTTTCATCTTAGTTGGCGTGGTTAGCTTATCTTTCTTCATTTCTTCCTCGACGATATCGGTCTTTCTTTTGCATGGCAAGACTAATGCCAAGCTTCCTCTGCACCGCCTTTTATAGTTAACGTACGTTATTTCGATGGCTCTGATTGGTCGGTTACTTTTTGTCAGAAGAGATTTGATTGGTTGATTTTCCTGCATTCTGATTGGTCAATCCATGGTAAATGTAGGCTTCTGATTGGTTAAAATCCCTGCAATTTGATTGGTCAGTATTATGTACACCTTCAATCCGTTTTGTCCGAAACAAACATCTGTTTTAATGTTGCAATAATTTTATCTCAATAATATTCAATGTCTTATTATATTTTTAATCCTAACCGTATATAGTTCTATCTTAAATCTGTTTTAATGTTGCAATAATTTTATCTCAATAATATTCAATGTCTTATTATATTTTTAATCCTAACCGTATATAGTTCTATCTTAAATACGTTCAGTAGTATACTTTAAGCTGTGCTCTCGTGCTCATTTTAGTATTCGGTGGTGGTGGTGGTGGTGGGAAGATATGCTATTGTGGTGGGGGTGGTGGTGGAGGTGGTGGTGAGAGTGGTTAACATGGTAGTTGGGCTTTTCTAAAGGATGTAAGGGCAACAATTGTGTTGGTGAGCTTCTTCAGTTATGGATTTTCTTCTTTTATGATACTACTCATGACTGCTCACATGACTCACAAGTTGTTCACACGACTCAAGATTTGCTCACGAGTATCGTTTTGACAGTTTGAGAATTTTATGTCAACAGAAATCGGTGCATGACAAAATAAAAATTAAATTAATCAATGCATCAATAAGCATTAAAGTTTTCATTTCAAATTAATATCTATTTCTAACTTCCGTTCTGTACTTACCTTAAAAACACAATCTGTTATAAAGCAAAATCTCTCCAACAGAAAGTACATGGTTCATCACTTGACACGTTCCGATTTCAAAATCAAACAAAGGAAGATTAAAGTGCCCTCTATATAAAGGATAACCCTTCATTTGAAAAAGCTAAACGTGTTTAACATTTTAACATTTTGAAATTATGGATTTCCTTTGTTTGGGTTCTAGTGCTGTTGATGAGGAATAAATTTCCGAAATGGCCATACAGCTCATTAAAACTATTGCAGTTGGAGTTAACATATGTGTTATGGTCTCATGTTCATTTACTCTATATCCTTTCGTGAAATATTAAACACGTTTAGGAAAGTGTTAAGTTGTTTATGATTGTGATTAACTTAATGAAAATATCAGTAAAATAGTTAAAGATTGATGATTTTATTACTCTAAACATGTTCAAATCCTAATACATCAGCCTAAACGTGTTCAATTTCATGAGTGTTTAGGTTGTAAACACAATCCTATACATATTTAGGCCTAAACGTGTTACACAAATGGTCTAAACCTAAACGCTGTTTTACAGTGCATAGCATGATTACTTAAGGCCAAGTCACTGTGAGCAAGTAACTTTTAACTATAAATTATGAAAAATGCCCAAAATTCAAGTCCTCTTACAGGATTTGTGATGCACAGATCCAATTAATTACTCTTGAATTGACCTCGTTCTCATTTGCGACATATTTTTATTTATTCCTGTAAATGTCTCAGAAATTGCAATGTATAATGACATCATATTTGATGTATACAAATGTCATGCAACCATAACCCAGTGACTCCGTTAATTGCGTACATTCAACATGTCCATTTCCATTCCCGCATGTTCGTTTTTCAGTTTTTTAAACCTAAACTCTCCATATAAGGTTTATATATCTTATAATGCCAAGTTTTCTTACTTTCGACTCCATAGGTGCCCTTTGCTTGTTTAAGTAATGTGATTGTCTTTTATCAGTCTTTTTGTCGGCAAACGGACAGCGATTGTAAAAACACTTTGTCAGTTACTTTTATGTTTCTTGACCACCCGGCATCTATGAGTACAAAGTCATGAATGTAGCGTTGCTCGACATCTAGCAATGAATCAAACCGGTGTTAGAGGCCGTCTTGAACTGACTATGAGGTATGAGCAAAGCTCATTATTGAATGCATCATAGTGACTTCAAGATAAAGAACAACAATAAAAGCGTTGTTCCGATGATTTGTTTTACCATGTTTTTGTAGAGACTTTGTCTCATGTGCATTTATTCCATACCCCTTCATTGCTAATAACTATTGTTACATCTTAGTAGGCACATGTCAGTTTGTTGTTGCTTCTATTGGCATACATATTCGTCTAACACCTGTTATTTTACCATTACCTCAATTTTCTGGTTCGATGAGTTTGCTTTTTACATTTACGTTCATTTCCTGAGCAAATGGTTGTACTAAAAATATTATAGCAAATTTTTTAAGTGCAGGGTGCAGTGATGTAAATGTGACGAACATATTTAACAAAAATTTTTAATGTCAGCCGAAGGTCTAGACGCAGTTATGGTCAAACGCATAATAAATACAGAACCACCATCTTCTTATGATAGGACCAAAAGATCTCTTCCTGTTTGTCCAGTGAAATGTTAAGCAGCTTGTGTTCAACTTTTGGCGACCATCATGTTGAAATGCATGTACATTTGTACCAAAGTCAGGACCGTTGCTTGTGACAATTTGTCTTCCGGTGATTTTGCACTGTTTTGTCTTTTTGCCCTTTCATCATGTTTATTTCGGCTCTTGACAATTTTATGAAGTTCATTGTCTTCGGGTTAAAGGTTTAAAGAGTAAACTTCCAAATGAATGCCAAAACAAGAGCCAACATCAATCAACCAGAATACATGGCAATATAAGGATTACATACAAAGAACGTAAACGGGACGAAACAAACAGAACATGAAATAAACGCCACAAAAATGATAAAATGATAAAGCACTAACAGTGTGAATCCCTACAAAACTGGTGTCCGGAAGGGTGAGCGTGTCCTGCTTCATAGGTGAAAGGAAGAATGGATATTTTCACCCAGGATCACATACTAAGCAATATTAGCAATATTGTAGCGTCCCTCCATCTTTTCAACTTGTACGGAACCATCCTCGTTAGGAAATTTATTCATAATCCGTCTTAAAGTGAAAAAAAAATAGATGGTATTAAGATCGGCAATATTTTGAATCGGAAACATATTACTTCTCAAATCTCTCCTAATTTCAAAACAATTCAAAACGTAGTCTCATACCACTGCACGAAGACTATGAGCTGGAAGATTGCTACACGTAGCCATATGCCCCCCCCCCCTCCCCGCCGCACAAGAAACTCAAAAACTATATCCGACTACCATTGAAAAAAAAACTGGGCAGGGGTTCCCCTTGTAATGTGGGTTATACATATTACATATTGCTGACATCAAACATATTTGACCCCCTTTCAAAAAAGAAAATTGGGCAGGGATTCCCCTTATAATCTAGTTAATACATATTTGTTTCAATATTAAAAAAATGTCAAACTTCAGTTTTCTAGCTTGGTTTCCATTGCAACCAAAAGCTCCACTATCAATTACAACCCATTTCAGCCCACAACTGAAAATAAATTGGGCGGGGATTCCCCTTTTAATTAAGGTAATATATGTAAATGCTGAAAACAAACATTTTTAGTACCCCTTTCAACATGTTCAAAAAAAATTGGACAGGGATTCCACTTATAATCTAGTAATACATATTGCTAAAATGGTAAAAAAATGTGAAACAGAATACTTTTTTCTATACTTTCAGACTTCTTGTTTGGTTTCCATTGTAACCTGAAGCTCCACTATCCATTACAACTAATTTCAGACAGACCACCATTCAAAAAAAATTTAGGCAGGGTTTCCCCTTATAGTTTAAGTAATACATAGTGCTGAAATCCAACATTCTCCCTTGCAAAAAAAAATAAATAAAAAAAATAAATAAATAGGGCAGGGTTTTCCCTTATAATCGAGTTAATATAGTAAAAAATATCCAGCAGAACCCTTTTTCTAAAATTTCAGTTTTCTGGTTTGGTTTCCGTGTCAACAGAAATCGTCACTATACACTGCAACCCATTTCGGACCATCATTCCAAAACAAATCTTGGCAGGGGTTCCCCTTATAATTTAAGAAATACATATTGCTGAAATCAAAACATGTTTGAAAAGAAAACAGCTCTCACTGAAAATATGTATTGTTGCTAAGTAGATCCTCAAAAATAAGTCTTTTGAGAGTTTCAAGAAATTTACCAAAATTAGAATTTTTAATTCTCATTTTTTTTCACTCTATCATTCTGTGAAGCTTTGACAACTTTGCAAAAGAAAAAGTGAATAAGTTGATTACCTTCCTTGGTTTTATTATCTCACTTTTTAAAATTATGACTTCTCATTACATCCATTTTTTTAGTTAAAGACACCCAAAAAATGTTTTGATGTACATATTTAAGCTAATTTGATGTATTGTCATGTTCTTGTAATAAAAGGAACATTTTTATTTAAAAAATGAAACTTGTTGCTTTTTTGTTATTAAATAACACCAAACATGACATTTTATGCTTAATACCCTGCTTTTGATTTCAAACATGTTAAATGTTTATTGTAAAAAAAGTTGCAGTCCAATATTGCTCAAATAAATCACATGATCCAGTAGATATGGTGACTAACAATCCTGGAAGAGATATGTCATTGTATAACATTGTTAAATTTTTTAAAGTCCAATAACCCTTCAATATTTGATGAATCAAAACTGCGATGCGATATGATCTAGTACATATGGCGACTAACTATCCTGTAAAATAAGAATGAATTCAGACTATCGGTTTCTGAGGAGTTGCGTCCACAAGATTTGCCATTGTGTAACAATCGGGAAAACAAAGTTCCATAACTCCAACAAAATTTGATGAATCAAAATGGTGATGCGATATCATCTAGTACTAATGGTGATTAACAATTCTGTAAAATTTGAGTGAATTGTGACCAGCTGTTTCTGAGGATTTGGGTCAACAGGATTTGCCATTGTATTACAAGTGGAAATAATCAAAGTCCCATAACTCCCTCAAAATTTGACGAATTAAAATGCCGATGCGATATGATCTAGTGCTTAGGATGACTAACAATCCTGTAAAATTGGAATGAATTCTGACAGGTGGTTTCTGAGGAGTTGCCTCCACAAAAGTGTGACATACGGACGGACGGCAGACGGCCGGGCAGACCGAAAGACGGACGGACGGACGGACAGACGGTTGCAGACCATATCTAGGTCCCACCGTCGCTTTGCCACCGTCGACAAAAATATATTGTAGGATCCTATCATTGAAGGTTGGTGGTTAATGAAATTAACCACAGGGTATTGATATTGAAACTTAATTGAAATTGAATTGAATTTCATGATCGTTATGGATGCTGTAAAGAAATATATGTACGCAAAACCGTGGGCTATAATAAATACAGACCAAGAACCAGAACTTGAGTCCTTGTTAGAGGTTGTGTTAACAAAGTGCGCAGAGGTATTACCAATCAACCTTCGTCTTTATTTGAAGATCGTGAAGCCCGTAAATGTCTTTACTGAACAATGTGCTGTTGTACCCGCAAACAAATGTTATAGGAACATCATTGAAGTTTATAAAACACATATTACAACTGTGCATTAGGCGTTGGATCGCAATATACCAGGTAATGCTAGACACAAAAGAGTTCTATTTCAGACCGATGAAATCTTTTCTAATCACGATCCTGTAAAATTGGAATGAATTCTGACCAGTGGTTTCTGAGGAGTTGCGTCCACAAAAGTGTGACATACGGACGGACGGCCGGTTGGACGGACGAACAGACGGACGCAGACCATTACTAGGTTCCATCGTCGCTGTGCGGCGGGGGACAAAAAGATATTGCATGATCCTATCTATGTGAATCATTTAAAAAAAACCTTACACACGCGACTGTTCCATCCTTTTTACCACAGTCCCTCTGTCGTAATGTCGTAATCGGCGATCTGAAGATTATTGAAAACTAATTTCAATGAAGGTTGGTGTATAATGAAATTCCAAGAACACAGGGTATTGATATTAACACTGAATTGAAATTGAATTGGATTTCATGATCGTTATGGATGCTGTAAAGGAATACGCGAAACCGTGGGGTATGATAAATACGGACCAAGAACCAGAACTTGAGTCCTTGTTAGATTACATGTGTAAGATCCATATGATCTGTAGTACGAGGCGAGGTTGTGTTGACAAAGTGCGCAGAAGTGTTAACAATCGACCTTCGTCTATATTTGAAGATCGTGAAGCCCGTAAATGTCTTTACTGAATAATGTGCTGTTGTACTTGCAAACAAAGTTTATAAGAACACCATTTAAGTTTATAAAACACATATTACAACTGTGCATTAGGCGTTGATCACAATCTACACACAGAGGAGTTTCATTTGACAAATATAAAATCTGTCTAATCACGGGTCATTCATGTCCTCTTTCAATATTCAAATTACGGATAACGATCAAGACCTGCCTTACCTTTATTTGGGTACCTAATTTACATATTAAACAATACAATGAAACATACATAGCTGAATCTTAAACTTGTTCAACCACTGTATTGAGGGTGGCACAGGGTTATTTTCGTGCAGCGTGTTTGCATTTTTTATTTCACGTGTTGCCGTGTTGGAGGGTCGTTATTTACCGTGTTTCATGCAAACCGAAAAAAGAGCATCGTGCAAGCCAATTTCTAATTTTTCGTTCCTCGTGTTGTGACATTTTATTTCTCGTACATCCGTGCATGGTACCCCCTATACGACCCTCTGTATTCCCAACAAAACTAACTTAAATGTTGTCAAGGAGATGCATCAAGCAATAAACCATGTCCGAAGTGACAAAATCCCATGTGAATACTTAAAAATTTGAAAGATTCATTAGAAAGTCTTAAATCCCTTTTTTTCAAAATATATTCTCTCGAAACATTTGATGTTTTCACACTTCCTCAAGGCCTTTGCTGAAATTTGTTGTATGGAGTCATAACTCCATATTTTTTTCTTAAACAAAATTAAATGGTTAAAAAAGGTTTGAAGTATGCTTGATTTTCATATTTATTATTTATTTTTCTCAATTTGATGTGCTATCTTTTAGCGGAAAGTTTACATATCAATGGGCTGGAATTGTGCATCTCTACTCACACACTTGTTTAATATACCCATGAGACGGAGCCTCTACATAACTCGTAAAAACTCATATAATAAAAGATGCTAGATCATTCAGTCTACCCACAGATACATTGATGATGTTATTTCCAATAATAAAATTAGAGCTAAATGAAACAACAGCCACTACTCGATCTATATCTATTTGGGGACTTACACCTAAAATGTGACAAAATGATCATCTCTATACTAAATTTTGGACATAAAGGACAAATAGATTTTCCAAATTACAGATTTTCTGATCATGAAATTGACATTCCTATTTTACGGAAGGTATGTTTCTCAATTTATTTATACACGAGAGCTAGTACAAATTGTTCGGATTTTTTAATTCGGCAAAGTTATCTTATGCACCACTTTATAAGCCAAGCCTTCACAATGTTTTTCTACTTAGTACTGGGATGAATATACATAGCTGAATCTTAATTTTGTTCAGCAACTGTTTTCTCTACCAAACTAACTGAAATTTTGTGTTTAGTCAAGGAGATGCATCAAGCATCAATCCATTCTCGAAGTGACATAATCCCATGTGAATACTTAAAAATTTGAAAGATTCATTAGAAAGTCATAATGCTCTTTCATTTTCACAATATATTCTCTCGAAACATTTGATGTTCTGCACACTTTCTCAAGGTCTTTTTCATTGTATTGGGTTATAAAACAATATTTCGTTTTTCAAAATACAAATGAAATGTGTGTACCAAAACAGCAGCCTTGTGGTTTGCGATTTCCGGTAGTTTTTGCACCTGCTTTGTTTTTTTAGATTTAATAATCCGACAAATCCGTTCGGTTTTTTGTTATTACCCTTATTTTTAATAGCAGTAAAGTGTAGTCTTTCAAAGAAAAGGTGCGATTAGGGGTTGATTTGGCAAAAGATTCCAGTGAATTTCTACGTTGCACCTCAAGATTTTCTGTATTGTTTGATTCAAAGTTGAGATCCCATTTACAGAAAAAATACAAAAGTTAGAACCAATGACGTCACAATAGGTACAGTTCTGACGTCATAAAAAGGCTACTTTTGAGAATATTCATAGAAATTTACCGAATTTGGCAGATTTTCGAGCAGTTTTCCTAACCGGAGCACATTCAAGAACCAATTAGATAATTTACCAACTTATTGGTATAAATGAATTAACCTCTCATATGAATCTTTTTGTGGTTCTTGCATGTGTTCTATATTTCCTATACAGAAAAAGTAGTCAAAATTGGTCAAATTTGTCATTTTTCGACAAATTTTTAATTTGTCCCTTCTTTTACACTCAAAAACATAGTAATCATACATAAATATTTGAGAAATGTTACTGTTTACTGAAAAGCCATTACCATAGAACATTTCAATGAGAAAATTCTGTGAATTCAGCCAATTTAATTTTTCAGGCCAAATAAAACAGCTACCGCCCTACTCCTTTGGTCTGATGTTAATTCTATGCGGTATAGGTTCGATGACATCTATCATTTACGGTTTTGTCACCGTTTTTCGAATTAATGCTCTGAATGTCACCAAATACTTTGAAAAATACGCATTCATATTTCTCATCTTTCTGTATTTGATTCATTATGCATAGACGACAATGTTGATAATAAGGCAAGACGAACAAGTAACTGTGTCTTAATTTATACCATAAAGTACTTATACCTCAATTCTTCTTATTATTTTCCAAATGCTTACATATCAGGATATGCTTACTCTTGGAGGATTAATACAATTTTTTTTTTCAAATGTGTTACTCCGGGCGAAAGACGCGATCAAAATAAAAATGCAAAGTTTCTCATAATTCAATTTGAAATTTATTCAACATTGATATGCTTCAAGTCGTTTGTTTGTTTTCTCGCTATTGTATTAAGACCCCTTAAGATATGTTTTGATCTGCGTTGATAGTGTCATGACAACAAATTTCTGAGGTTAAATACAGTAGTTGTCACTTTCTCTTAAAAGCTTTTTTCTCCCGTTTTCATCTTACATCGGAGTACTACACCCGGATTTCTTAACTTCCACAAAGGAACACACATCACAGTATTCAAATGACTGTAAATTCTCATATCTCTCATCGTAGTCGCTGTTCACTTGTTCAGTATGTTCACACTTTGGATTTCTTTTCTCATATGGATGGCTGTCTTCTGCTGTTGAATCAAGTCTTTGATATGGATGTAAATAACTGATGGTGTCATCGTCAATATTATTGTAAGATGCGTCATCGTCATTTTCATCACTGCCAGAACTAGTATTTTGATCAACTACGTCTATGTATGGGTTATCTGTTTTGTTGTCGTCGCTATCAGAACTAGTTTCATGATCAATTACGTCTAGGTATGGGTTTTTATTTTTGTGGCTTCCGGTCTCACAAGTAGTCTCTATAGCCACAACTTCTAAATACGAATTTCTTTTCCCGTTCAAAGTTGCCATTTTGCTTTCATCAATTATATGATATACTCCTTCATTTATTTCAATAGTGTCATTCTCTTCTGCAGACTGAATATTTTGAACCGGAGTTTCAGTGATGGTTATTTTCTGTTTGGTTTTAGATCTTCTCCTATATCTTTGGATGATGTAACAACTACCAAGTAGTAAGATGATGCCCGTTAATGATGTAGAATATATGAGCAAGTTTCTGTTTGAAAAAGTTCCTATTTTAAAAATTAAACATAGTACCATGAATATTAAAAATATTTTATTTTGAAAATCAAGATTTAAAAGAAGTACTTGAGGATTTGATATATGAATTTCTTTTCGTACTATGCACTCTCAAATTTTAAAATATTCCTTTAACACTATCAAAGAATATCTTCTGCTACTAAATGTTGTTATAATACAGCAAGTGATACAATGTATAATATAAAAAAAATTGTGTAATGCACTTCTTCAAACTGGCAACCGGGTTTTACATTCTATTTGATATTATATAAGGATAGGTTTATCATATTAATTACATTTGAAAAATTTAAAAAGTATTTGAAGGAACTTGTGACAGACATACCATTAATAAATCTATTTTCAGAGTTAACTTTTTTAATTTGCGATTTCTGTTTCTGTTGTTCCGCTTGAAAAGAAAAGAAAATATTCCTTCATGTCTCTGTCTTTGACAGTTCTGATCCTTTTATTGCATCTTCACCTAAAATTATTTTTGCTTAAATGCACATGTATCGAAACCCACAGCAATATAAAGTAAAAAGATTTGACTTTCAAAGATTAAATTCTCTACCGATTGTAAAACATATTTATTCAATCCTTACATACCTGGATAAAAATGAAGCATTTTAAGTTCAAATATACAGAAAGTGTTTCTAGAATTTATTTACCATTTTCATCACCAGTTTTAACAGTTACATCATAAAAGTTTCGACCAGCTACAAATACACAAAATAATCAATTACATGTGTAATACAAATTGTACTTGTATACTGTATATATCAACTAATAAATATGAAAATTAGGAATACAATTTGCAAATTAAAAATAATAAAAATAATAAGTAAAAAAATAAATAAAAGAAAAAAACCATAACCAAATAAATTTTAATGATCGAAAAAGCAAAGCCGATAAATCTGACGAATTGATAATTCTCAAAATAACTGAGAATCTAAATTGTCAAAAGAAGAAAGTCCTCGCTTTTAATCATGTACTTTCGAAGATGGAAGGGATCTGTTTTGTTTCTATAACGCGTTCAGAAGGATGTGAGAGGACAGATTAATTGAACTACTTCATTCTATATGATATGTATATTCAAAATAATTTTATTTTGTGTTCTTCAAATTGAACTACATTGTTGCTTGTTTAAGGGCTTTTATTTCATTGATTTCAGATTAAGTTGTCTGCGGGGTATTATTTTCCTTCAAAATCGCGCTTTTAAGCGCAAAAACTGAAATTAAAAATTAAATGATTTTACATAGAAATGATAGCAAAAATGATTATATGAGAGGATAGCTTTAAAAATCTATTGTAGATTTTTTTCATACTTGGATGTGTTTTGAAATCATTACATAGGTTACATAGAAAAAAATAAAAATTAGGGGTCACCTTTGAAAAAGAGAGATAAATTGCGAAATGTTGATTTCTCTAGTGATATCTATATTAAATTTTTTATCAGATTATCTCTCTGTTGCATAGTTTCTGTGTTCTGTAAATCCAGCAGCAGATGTGAAGCACATGTGTTTTGGTTCACCTTTTTGTAACGAACATGTTGTAAAAGAGATAAGGAATAAAAAATTAAAACACCTTGGAACTTTCTTTGTTAAATTTGGTAATGAATGAAACCTACATGAACAAGTATTAAGCTCTTACACTAGACGAGCGAACGCCGAACGTATAAAAATAAATTATATCCGTTCGTCTTCGTTCATATACGTCTGTCGTCCGTTCTTTATCCGGTGGATACGGTACAAGTACGGTGATGTCCGTTTTGTACGGTGAAAAAATTTGAACATGCTCAAAACTTGGAACGGACATATACCGCACAAAATGTCCGGTGAATGTCGGTAGGTTTACGTTTTGTTCGGTTGTCATGCGTTGTATATACGTAATTCATTCGTTACTTGTCCGTCTTGCATCCGTTCATGTACGGTATATTAAATAGAGTGACAACAAAAATCCGAATCGATCAATGGAAGAGACCAGTAAGGAAAATCCGTATAACATTCGACTGAATCAGGGAAACACAATCCGACACAGAACATTTTTGGCAAGCCGTCATATTCCCGACTTGGAACGGGCATTTTATAAATAAAATGGTGGGTTAAACCAGGTTTAATGATGCATCAACCTCCCGCTTATATGACGACTAACTAAAGCTTCTGTGTGCCCAGATTGTGTTTAATGTCAAAGCCATAATATTGTCATGGGGCACTACACTATTTCAATACGCCAATGTTTGACAGACCTCGAAAATAGTACTATAAAAAATAGTGCCTTTTAATTTGTAGTGACTCCAGCCAATTGATACATGTTATAATCAGCAAGATCATAGAATATTTCTAGGTGAATGACGGAGATCAAAGAACAGTTGAAAAAACATGATTAAGTTGCGTGACAAGCTAGAACGGATCGAATGAAATACGACCAAATACCGAAAATTCTCTGTTGCGACTACGTACAAAATTAACCGGAATGTTTCAATTCAATTTCATTTTCTTATTTGACATACAACATATGGTTTAAATGTATTTATTTTATTGTGTTGGTGATCTGTTAACGGAAAAACAAGTTCCCGCACCTGGGAAAATTCATTTAAATTGGTGAAACGGACTTTTACCGAGGAGATAACGGATAAACCGTTTGAGTTCCGGACTTACAACGGAAACCAACCATCGAATAAATGAATATGTAATTATGCTGTGCAAATAAGAATTGTCAAAGTAGGCCACAATTAAAAGTTTATAAGCACGAACTTTAAAATTTAAAAAAAAAAAGAAAACAAAAACAGCTAAGAACAGAAGGAAATTCCCGTATTTTCGACCTTTTGGCTTCAACTATGAAGCAACAGGACGAAAAACCAAAATTATGGTCCTACCAGAACGAGAGAAACTTAAACCACTGAAGAATTACAGAATTTATCTGGTTGCCCTTTAGTTTGAGTCCATTAGGCCGATAATTTGAGCCATACTTTCTATTCCTTTCTTCTGTTTTTAGCCAGTCTTTTATTAATATTTACTTTTTATATTTTCCTTTTTTACCTTTGAAAATGTGGCCTACTTTCACCATTTTTATTTTGGTTAAAACGAATTTACAACGATTGCTTATCATGTGATCATCTAATAGAACGTGCTATACACTACCCCTTTAAAGTTGCTTCTTTAATTTAGTAATTGCAAGACTTATACAGTGTTTGTTTATTTGTATTCATATTGTAACATTTTCTAAAATATATCCAAAATATTAAAATTAAAATATTGTCCGTTTCTCGCCGTTTATGAGCATCCGCCACTCTAAAGACCTTATAACTTTCATCCGATCTAGGTCTTGGGTATCTTCACTAGAATTTTTGTCTTGGGTCGTTAGTGAAGAAGGTTATCTGTGACCCGACAGTTCTTTTCTTAGGTCATTCTTTTGCTTTTCTATTCGGTGACATGTTGGGAAAATGAATTGGTCAAGCATGCCGTAATGATTACCTGTGTAAAATAAGTTGTTGAGTGGTCAAAAGACAAAGGTTTAACAGATAACAGGAAACACTTTCAATGGCCAAAAATTACAATCACATGCCACAATCTACTAGCGAACTGCACCAAAAAAAAAAAAACAATAAAAAGACAAAAGACCAACATAAACAACGATAAGAACTCGGGATAGCCTTGTTAAAAAATCGATTGATTTGCATAGTAATTATTCAATTCGTTTTAACTCGGTGCTCGAACGATACATTTTCGTTAGCAATTCGTTTTATTTGATACCCGTCCGGTATGTTACCGTTGTAGATACGTTTTATTTACGTTTTATTCGGTGCTCGTCCCGTAGGTTTCCGGTGTTTGTTCGGTGCAAGTTCGGTTTATTCGGTACCAGGACTGTGCATATACGTTGTACTTACTGTATACCTCCGGTTTTTGTGCGTTTCACTGTAATTCGTGAGCGAACAAAAATATTTGCTACCGCACAAAAATTATTTTCATTCGTTCCTCATACGTTTGTGCTATACGGTGTAGTGTAAAAGCGGCTTTAGACTAAAATGGTGGAATAATACTACTGAGACACCTTAAGATAAAAAAATATACCATATTCGTATATTGCTTTAGCAATATGTTGTTTAACTTTGTGGCTTAAAATGTTCGGTAAATTTTTTTATGAATGTCCCGGTGCGTGCAAGTTCAATTTATACTTTACATCTTAATTGTGCAGGAATGACATAGAAAGGAAAAACATATTAGAACCCTGAATGGAATTTTATTTCATCTTAAGTTTTTTTTTACATTTTTTGCATTGTGCCTGCAATACAATAATTCGTATGACATCAGTGCTTATATGTAGTGCTGTATAATTAAAGAACTTGAGAATTTCCGATCCGAAATATTTCAGAATATATACAACAATAAATCTCATCATAGTACAAATCTAGTTTCATATAAATACTTTTTTTTCGTTCTTTTTTTTACAGATGCTTGTGCGTGCGTACGTTTCTTTTCTTTTTTTAACAATTGTATTTATTGGTAATATTCTTAAATCTAAGAGATGCCCATTTTGAACTACAGTATTATACAGTACCTTGAGATCTTTGTATGTCACTCTTATCTGTAGTAAGAAGAGATTCTGACGTTGATATTAAAGCATCTGGAGAAAATTTAAAATATTTTCTAATATGGCGTTCTTGTTACGTTTTGTAAAAAAAACATATGCTCTGATTCCAATAGAGCATACTAGTATGTACAACATCAAACATGAATAATGTATCATTGACTTTATTTTTGTGAAAAAAAACTTCTTAAATAAATGAATCGCCCAAATAGTCGCATCAAGTAATTACACTAGAAATTTAGAACTGACTTGAAGACACGGAACTGAAATCAACATTGGAAATCGACATCGCCGTTACCTAGCAATGAGCGTCCCATGTGTTATGAAATCCTATCTATATAACACATCATACTATACAATTTAATAACAATATTTTTGTTGTTGTGTTTAGCAAATTTATATTTTTTGTTTGTTTCAAACTTTTGTTTGTTGTTTCTTTTAAACAGTCACACAATATTTCTGAATCAGTAAATGGAACCAACTCACACCTGTATCCGCTTCGAATTTTTAAATAGTCTTATGTTGATATTTAAAATACTTTTATTAAAAAATATTATTTCATAAGCTCGTCAGCAAGATATTTAGAATGAAATTACGAAAATGAATTTCTCTATTTCAGTTTATTATTTTTTTGCATGCAGTGTTCAGACATATTTATTTAGTTTCAAATCCAGTATTGTCCTCTCCTCTAAGAGCCGTTTCGAATTTACAAAACGTCTGTTAGACATATTAGAATAGAATAGAAAATTGTAGGTACTCCAAAGAAGACTTTTGTAAGAAAAGATTGATAATTTATCAATTTTCATTGCACAAATGCATATTGAAGACATGGTGCATGTAGATGCACTTTTATTGTTTTATTTAAATTACAACCCATACTTTTCAACTGAAAAGTTTCAAATAGATTCATGAATGCACGTAGGTGCACGGTAATTTTAACTTTTACTTGTTTTTGCAGTTTTCTTGAATTTTTGTCGTAGTTTATCTTAATAAGTGGCCAAAGCGCCGTAACTCCAAATAATTTGGAACCAGTTTTTCCTTAGCTCTTAATAGAACTGGTAAATGAGAAAAAGCCAATACCGGAAGTGGACAAATTGCAATTTTTTAATTATGTTAAATAATCCTGAATCTAAATGTTTTGGAGATTAAAAGTTTAATTTCATCTTATGGAAGCAGATAACTATCTTTTTGCATCGTTATATTCATTGGATGCGAACATTCATTTTTTTTCGTTGGAGTACCTATGTATTGCAACTGGTCTATATGCGAATAAGAACATGGTAAGACCTTATATTTTCTTTATTTTATATCTCGCTATCGCTCGGTATAATATTGACAAACATAAGGTCTGTCCATGTTCTAGATCGCATAGAGGTCGATTGCAATAATCTATTTTAACAGCCTGTTTGAAAACACAAAATCTAACGGAAAATCATTCCTTCGACTATTTTGAATTAGTTTTTTTTATAAATATTCCTTCTTTCTTTTACAATTTCTTTCACGCAGCATTTTGTCATGTAGTGTTAATGAAAAGAGTGTTCAATTAGATTTTTTAGTGCGAGAACCAAGGTTCTTAATAATATTTTCATCTGGTAGAATTGTTTAAGATAACTATATTCAACTTTTATGACAAAAAAAAAAAAAAAAAAAAAACAAACAAAGAACAAAAAATAGTTACAATTAATTTTTGCCTTTGTTGCAATATATTTTTCCTTTGAATACAGACTGCTCATTCCATTCCAATGATAATTTTAAAAATTTTTAAATGTTTCTTTTAGCATATTTCAGAGCTGTAGCAATGCCCAGTTCGCAATATAATTATTAAAAATATCCTTTGAACTTATCAGCAATTACTATAACTAAAAGGACATTTTTCAATACCAAATACTGAGATGGACTACATATACTAAAACTATTGGTTTTGAAATTTTAAATAAGAATTTAAAAGCCTGTTAAGTTTTCCAGTGTCGAATAATAAAAAATCTGAATAAATTTTCTTTGCAATCGAATTACATTTTTAACTGAAATGAATTCGGAAAGCAAACTGACATAGTAATGTATAAAAATATAAATATGTTGTGCGATGGTACTTGGGAAACCGATGAAGTAGTAGGGCCGGCTAACGTTTTCAAACTAAAGAATGGTTTCACGTGTACTACTGAAAACGTAGTGTATGCTGTAGGCTGTAAACGCTGTAACATGATCTATGTGGGTGAGACTTGCCGGAGATTGGGTGACCGCATTGTCGAACATAAACAGAGCGTCACCAATGGTAAGGATTGCCCCGTAGGTGAACATTTCCGGCGAGCTAACCACAGCATACTGGACATGCATGTAACTGTCCTTATACACACTAGTGCAGGTGAAAAACAACGACAGTTCCTTGAACAAAAAATCATCCATTTTCTTGGAACTGTTCGACCCTTTGGCATGAATGTTAAGAAGCAGTCTATTTTATAAAATTATTTATGTATTGAAGTTTAATATTTGCATAGTACAGATAACTAATGTTTTATCTCTCGTTTTTGATTAAGTTCAAGATTTGTCACGATTTTTACAGGTAATTTCTGTGACACGCCATCAGGTCTGCCTTCTCTCGTCATATCCATCTTTTTCTCCGTTTTTAGCCCGGTAGTCCCCTAGTCGAAGGCCATATAGGCCGAAACGTTGGGCAGTCTTCCCTCCCTCTCTTTCAATTTTTGTCATTTTTATGTGTATTTTGTGTTTTTTATCTTTTAATCGTGGCCAACTATACCATTTTATTTTGTGACATAGTAATGTATTGAATTCAAATTAAACTATCTGTCTGTTTAAAATGATATTACCTAGGAAACATACATTTAATACTCATTCACTTTTCTTTATTTTTGACATTTTATTTTTGCTTATGTAACAGCATAAATTGAGTTCGGCATGGCTTGTCCTGTTTTAGTGTAAGAAAAATTGAGTTTTGAGATTTACGGGAAATGCCGAAACGGGATTTGACGATAGTAATTGTGATAATAACAACTTTTAAAAGGCAATGATGTGCGTCTAAGTGGATTTAGGAATTTTAAGTTACTTAATAGTTTTGTTTTCATCTAGCTTTTTGCATATTTTTTAACTCATGTGTTTCTGTATATCTGTTATGTGTTACTGTGAAAGTACTATTGTTCGTGGGGTTCCAATTTTTGTTGAGTTCGTGGTTACCTAAAACCACGAAATTAAGTTCCCAACGAAATGCATTTTCCCCTTAAGTCTAAATGCATAGAATTAGAAACCACGAATTTAAGTACCAACGAAATAGTGATTTTTATGAAAACCACGAAAATTGGTGTCCACGAATAAAAGTACTTCCACAGTATTAACTGTATATGTTCATTGTTGTGATGTTCATTGTTGTGAGGCTGATGAGTCAACTGCTTGGTATATCTAAATCGCTGAAAATGTAAAAATAATCTCAGTATCCATACGATGCCGTGATTATTGTCTCCATACGTAACATCCAAGTTTGAAAGTTCTTTAAGAGATAAAGGAAACTTCTAATGTTCTATCACAATTGCTGGTGTTAAAATGATAGGTTTTTAAATATAAAATGCTCAAAAGCAAGCAAAGTAATAGGTGTTGTCCAGAACCCCTACCCTCTTGTATATTAGTAAACTGTTTGCATACTTCAAGGGCGTATTGAGCATAGAAACTAGTATACATTACTTCGTAAATAATTCTTGGTCCTTTAAAAATATACCAATGATCAGTTGTTGGAAAATACAAAATAATATACCCGAAAAGCAAACATTTAAGACTCCGCCCGCTTCAAAATCACCGTCTGCGTACACTTCCAATCACCGTTCCAACATGTTGCATAATCACGATGTAAATAACAAAGGAATCTAAGCCACTCGAGTCTGACCGAATTACAGATACAAGAATTTTCAAAATGTGACCTGCTAAGTCTATGTTTTAATTTCCGAAGAACGTTCAAATATTATCAATGTTATCAAAGTGTTAAGTCAAGTTAAATATAACCCCAAACTTCTTTAACGAGAATAACGTTCTTGTTAAATGCACAATTAAGCTCTGGTACATGTGTATTACAAAAGAGAACAATATCAGGGTTAAAAGACATTAGCTTTTAGTTCGACTATTCGTTCAGCTACTTCAAGTCATGATCAATGACGGTTTGTATCTGATTTTATATGAACTGAATAAATCAAACAATACCTGAAGATCTATGTACAGCGCCTTTGTCTGTTTTTAACATAGAAGCATCTGTTGTTGATATTGGACCATCTGAAGTAATTGAAAAATATTACACTCTGTATTTTATAAAAGCAGTATCTTTCTTCGAATAATTACCTTGAATTGGTTAGAATACAAGACTTTCAGATTAACACATAGTGTCTAATTTTCTTTCTTACGTGTTTTGCGCACAGTGTAAAATATATTGGAATTAGACTAAATGCATGAATATTGAAAGAAGTCAGTATTTTATACGTCACAGCCAAGTTTAAAGGTGAAATTTTCGTTTGGTAGATATTATATATTAATACAATAATAAGAAGCTCTTAAAAGTCTCTATCACTCATGTAGGCAATGGCTGACAAAGAGAGATGAATGATATTTCAATTAAGGTCCAGAGTTTAAGCTATTTTCCCTAGAGGCAACCTTGGAATGGATGCAGACATGCCAGGTTTTGAAGGGGGCCAGCGAAATACATTTCTGATCAAGTTTGGGTTCAACTGGAATAGTGGTTTTGGAGACGAAAGTCTTTTTATCGAATCCAATGATCCCATCGGTGGCTATCTTGAATGAAGTACTGATCTGCAGGATACCCTTTTTGTAGAGGACCATCTAAGGATCAAGTAATTTATGCATATTTCTGAAAACAAAACCTAAAATTTAGCAGAATGTATTTTTTCTAAAATTTCAGTTTTCTTGCTTGGTGTCAATGGCAACTAAAAGCTCCACCAACCATTATAACGCATATCAGACCGAAATGCAAAAACAACTTTGGGCAGGGGTTCCCTTTACTTTGAGCTCCCTTTAAAAAAAATTTGGGCAGGGTTTGCCCTCATAATCTAGCTAGTTTTAACATATTGCTGAAATTGGAAATAAAATAGGTAGCAGTATTTTTTTTTCTAAAATTTTAGTTTTCTTGCCTGGTTTCCATGGCAACTGAGAGCTCTGCCATCCATCACAAGCTAATTCAGACCACAATTAAAAAAAAATTGGTCTGGGTCCTCCTAATATTCAAGGTAATATATATTGCTGAAAATTCAGAGACCCCTTTAAAAAAAGAAAGTTGAGTAAGGTTGTTCTCATAAATTGCCGTAATTATAACATGTTTGAGAAGAAAATTAAGCTGATAGCCTGCCTTAGTTCTATTATCTCCCCTTTTAAAATTATTACTTTTCATCATATCTATTTCGAAATTATAAACACTCACTAAAAGTGTGTTGATGTACATAATTAGAACTATTTGATATATAGTTCAAGTTCTAGTAAATATATTTATTAAAGATAGCGACGCACATGCGAATAAACACGTGTATTTGTTTACAACAACAAATCATGTGATAGGCTTTTGACAGTAGTACACGTGGTCATTTGTTTATGTATATATGTTTAAACAAATATTCATTGGTTGATATGTTCTGCAATGCAGTATAAGATGCTACGGGTAGATGAGTTACCATGCCGTGCCGTGTATTTCATGCACTTTTATATTATTGGGTATATATATATATATCCGTTTATGATAGAATATGTTTATTCGAAGTTTTTCAGTGACGTAGCAGCTTTCCTGTTAATTTTTTTTTCGTTGTTTAATATGATGTACGTTACTGTAAATTGAATATATATTTAACATCTTATTTTTCGTTGTAGATAGGTTAATTCTATATGTGTGTCTGGTGTAGTGGAGCAATCAGTGTTGAGAACTCTATATAAAGCTGCTACACCTTGGCTTACTTATCCTATACAGGTTGAGTTTTATTTAATAAATATTCTATATTCGGTTAAGACTGGCGAATAAGAATATAATAAAAAGAATATTTCTATATGAACAATAAAACTTTTATATATATTATTGTTATTAAATAATTTTAAGCTTGAAAGTGTTTCACATTTCACCATAGGTGTACCCTACTGGCCGCCACCTTGTACTGTAAGGACATAAGGACCTTTTTCGGACAGGACAGGATGAGTAACGGACCTGTCGGATACTTTTTTGTAAGGGACCATAAAAGGAACATCGTGACTAAGTTTGGTTGAAACAATGTTCCCCTCTGGCGGCAATCATGGATGAGGTACAGACCTATCAGATACCTATTTTGGGGAGGGACCATATAAGGACTATTGTGACCAAGTTTTGTTCTTATTTGACTAGTAGTTTCTAAGAAGATGACCTTTGAATGTGTTTTCCATAGGGTCCAATGTTAAAACTGTGTTCTCCGCTGGCGGCCATCTTGAATGAAGTATGGACCTGTCAGATATCTTTTTTGCAAGGGCCATATAAGGACCATTATGATTAAGTTTGGTTTTTATTCGAGTAGTAGTTTCTGAGAAGATCTTTGGATGCGTTTTCCCGTAGTGTCCAATGCTTAAACTGTGTTCCCTGTAATAATAATGATAAAAAACTAGAGGCCATTGTGAGTCGAAACTACTAAAATGGTTCTTGGCTTTATTCTTGGAATGTTAGCAGAGAAAGGGCAATTGTTTTTCCATTAATTGTAATATAAAATGTATAGGATCATCAATATCACAATTTCTAATTTAAATGTTTTCTCATATAGTACTATGGTACTATATCAAGCTGGGATCAACAGTGGCATCCATTATGTATATCCAAGAGAAGCTAAAATCAAAACTATTTAATGGCGATCTAAGGATAAGTGTTGCCAACTTAAAATGACACAGCAGTTTGAAATAAGATCTTATGAATGCAAATTTCGAAGGGGACTACCCAAAGATCCAAAGACTATTTTGATCGAATTTAATTAGAATTGTTCAGGTGGTTTTAAAGCACAAGATCATTGAATGCATTTCCAATATGGGTCCATGTTAAACTATCCTTCCTCATGATCACGTTGACCATCTTCGATGGGGTATGAACATAAAAATCAGAAACTTTGAGGGGGTGACGCATTGTCTATTATGTTAAACTTTTGTAACATTGTTTCAGTGGAGAAGATCTTTGAATACATTACCCGTAAGGTCCAATGTTAAAATTTGTTACCGATGGCGGACACATTGATTAGTTGTAGTCCTTAATCAGCTGAACATTTCTGCAATTCAAACTTAACCATAAAACGATTCCGCGTGCGAAAGATGTATTTGCTCCACAGATTTTAGTGATTGTGTACATGTTCATGAGAGAATTTCTCATTAGAGTGCAATATCATAACCTCAAATTTTGGCATTTTATTATTTTCTGGGTATATTTTCAAACGCTACATTGACCACCTGTATATGGTGCCCGCGTCTTTCTATTTTCTGATGTCAATTTTTTTTTACAATCGACCCGATCTGGGCGCTGTGTTTGTCTATATCATGTATATGTTGTAATTGTCTATCAGTTTGAGACTCTAGTGTTTTTTTTTCGGGCAACTTCTAGGAGTACCTTGCCAGTTCAGTTTACATTTGTTGATAACCCTGCATCCATGAGTAAAAAGGAACCTGGGTGAATTGATGTTCGTAATTAAACAATGAACTCAACTAGGGCTGTGTTGAATCTACTATGAGTTATGAGCAAATATTATGGTTGGACGCCTTAGGGCGACTTCAAGATGAAGAACAACAATAAAGCATTGTGCCAGTGCTTAATTCTACCATGTACAAAAATGTATTTGTAGAAACTTTCCGTCACGCGGATTAACTCCATATCATTTCATTCAACCTCTCACTCAAACAGTTTTTTTAATTCAAGTAAAGACATACAGAAATCATGAAAATGCAAAGGAAAAGGGAAATAATTCTTTTAAGAGTCTACATTTATCTTCAAATTTGCAGGACAGATAAGTCTTAGAATGGTTACTATGCTGAACATTTTTGTGCTAAAAATTATCTGTTACTTTCATCATTTTCTAGATATTAGATAAAAAGGAACGAAAAATATAAATTTTACGAAACAAAGAACAGTAAATCTCAATCAAATTACCGGAATTTTTTTTTCGAAATTGCAAAGTAGATAGATTGTTTGTTTTACAACGTGTCAGAAATTTGATATTTGGGGTCTTTTAGTTATTTGCATAGAACTGCAATTTTTCCCTGTTACATGTATATATAATTTTAAAAACAGCTGCCATCATGTTTCATCTACGTATACAGACCTAAAAATCAAAATCTTAAATACATACCATAAAAATGATTCTATCCAAGTATGATTAGTTTTGGCTCAGCAGTTTTGAGAAGAAGATATTTGAAAAAAGTAAACACCGAAACCATCGACAACGCCGATGGTGACGACTCTGGACACCAATTGGTGGAAATAACTCACCTGACCCGATGATCTAAAACTGAGAAGAAAGACTACTACTGAAAGATATATTTTTTAATTTTCGATCGAATACGTTTTATTTTCAGCAGTAGTTTGAAGTAATGCTCAGTTTATCCAGTCATCTAGTCATCCAAATATTTACCAAATCAACAAAGCAAACAAACAACAACAAAAAAACAAGCAAAAATAATAATAAAAAAAAATTAAATAAATAGAAAAATTAAAGGCAAAAATAAAATTCTAGGTGTTTTTAGAAAAAGATGCAACAGACGATACAAAATTTGAGGCATTAATTTTTGAAAAAAAATAGTAGTTAAGGATAATGACGAAATTTTCAAAAACTAAGACACTGAAAGTTTCTAAATGATTTGAAAAAAAAATAATCTAAAAAATTATAAAATGTGAACGGAAATTTCTGACTTCATTCAAGGCAGTGAAAATGGTAACGGTAGATAATTTAAAAAAAACCTAATTGTAAGATAGGATATCAAGAAACAAAGGTTCTCTGGAAGTTTTCGAATGTTTACAAAATGAAAGCTGAATCAAATATCCGTAATCAAATTGTTGAAATTAATTTTAATATTAATAACGAAAACGTAGAGTCACTAGAGGGTACCCTAAAGTAACGTAATTTTGTAAGGATGCAATAATTTGATGATGTCCACCATTTTATACAGCAAAATAAATTTGTAGAGGATTTTGACTCGGAAAATAAACAGTCTATTCGAACATGCACCCGGGTATCCCTGTTTACCTTTATTGTAGAATTCTGTGTGTGTTGAAAACTCCAGATTCATACATCCATGAACATTGTCACATCTGTAAAATTGGACATTTATTTTACTCACTCTTTTGATAACTTTTAATAATTGGACTATAAATTCTTATAACGTTTTATAATCAAACTATAAAACATCAAATTTCATAACCGAACGCATCAATGACCATTAAATACACTTAGCAATGAATTCCGACGCAACCGGTGCTAGGTGTCGTCTTGAACTTTCTATATGCAAGAGCCAAGCTCATTTTTTGAAGGTGTCAAGGGGACTTCAAAATGATGAAAAACAATAAAAGTTTTGCTTCATCATGCTTATTGCTTGGTTCTACCTTGTTTTGTAGAAACTTTGTCTCGTGTGCATTCACTCCATACAAATATATCCTTTGTTTGTTTATTTTTAAATTGAACTCATAATTTTGGAATCAAACAATCATCATCTACATCTTCATCATTTCATTATCTACGTCGCACAGTTTAATTTTGATTTCGGCTGGAGAGGCACTTAAGGCTTTAATTGTCTGTTTAACATTTCTTAATTACCAATTTTCACTCGTTTGTTCCAGAGTTTAAAACAGTTAAACATGTTAAACTTTTCATTTTGTTCAACGAAACATAATTTTTAGCTATCAAATTTGTCTTTTGAAATAATTAATCTTATTATTTTACTATTAGTTTTCACTTTAACATTTTTATTTTATAGTACAATAACTGTTATATTTCTAAAATAGATCGAGATATGTGAACTGGTAAGGAATACATAATGTAGAAATGACCATAAGATGAATCTAAATTAATTTTAGTACTCCATTACAATCTTTCAATAGGATGATTCATATATCGCATATCAGACTAAGACAAAGTAAGTAAAAAAGCGTAAGTAATGAAGGGATATGGAGTAAATGTACATCAGACAAAATCTCTGCAAGTCATAACGAAATTCTATGCAAAGAAATTCCATATAATAGATGTGATAAAAATGGCAACAATATCTGTTGTGGTGATTATTTATGGTATTAAAAGCACTAAAATTACTGAAACAGCTTTCAAAAATAAAAAACACCTTTTCAACCAGAACAAAACTTATGTACCATTATGCTAAATAGGTTCGCATTTAAAAAAAACAACAACAAACTTGTCGACGTAGCGACTTTTCAAAATTGTAATGCTGTTACACTTACCTTTGCAAACTACTACAACTGCAAGGATAAAGACATTGTATTCCAAAAAAATTATCTTTGCATGGCTCACACGGGCTACCCTTGCTTGATTCTGTCCCGATAGCACACACTGAAAGAAATATATAATTGGTTGCTGATTGATACTACCACTAGGAGATATGTTATTTTGCCATTTTGATATTATCACGATCTTGTCAGGCTTAACACAATTTTGTTAAGACGGTATAAGATTTTACGTTCGTCTTCAAAATAAATAATTACAAGGTCGATCAAGACGTGTTAAGATTGTAAAGATCAATTAAGATCTCGATTCGATTTTAGTTTGAACGAGACAAACTTAACACATCTGGATCGCCCTTGAACGCAGCGCATAATTGCCAGAAATATTGCACATTGATAGCGTCAATGGAAACAAGTTAAATCGTACCAATGCAAACTCATACCAATGTAGACTCCTACCACAAAAATTCAAGATGTAAATCATTACTACTCCAAACTACATTGCACATACAAAAGAAAAACGATTAAATATTATTGTTTGAAATAAGTTGTATTACTTTAATTTTCAGCTAGATTTCACGCCTTCACGGATTTGTCATACCCGGTTTTGACTCTTCCCTGGATTGACTCACTGATAGTGTGACGGGTGCCACTAGTGGATTGGGACATGCTTACCCTTCCGGAGCACCTGATGTCACTCTCGGTTATCATGGCAGATCTTACTATGAGTGCCTTAGTTCTTAATGTCGTCTGTTTTATTTCCGTCTATTGTGCCTGTCTCACGTCCTTGTTTTGTCCCTGTTTTTCTCCGTTGCGATTTTTGCCATGTCTTTGGACTTCGATTTTTGTAATCATCACTTCCTTTGTTCCATTGTTTTAATGTAATTGTTTATATTTATATAACTTAATTTGTTTTTATTTTAGTTCGTCATCGATATTGAATATTGTTAATATCTGCCTTTTCTTTGCATCTTAACTTAACACATTCTAAATTTCTAAAAATCAGTATTGCATGGATACGGGTTATGTATTCTAGTATATGCATGAAATCAGTATGCTTAACTCCTCATGTATACTGATACTGAGGGTACATAACTTTATTTGTCAGTTGGTGATGCGTCTGGAGCTGCCATGTCAGTTAATAACTGCTAGTAGTCTTTTGTGATTTCATGTTTAATTCCGTATATTTTGCACTCTCGGTTTCATTTTTCACAATTGATTCAATGTTGTTGCTAACTGAATTTTACGGTTGTTGCGATTTTTTTTTATCACATTGGTTATAGGGGGAAGGTTTTGGCCCAATAAAACTATTTTAACCCCGCCGAAGCAGGTTTGCGCGTGTCCTAAGTCAGGAAATTTATTAAGCCTTTGTGGGTCTTGTCTTTTCTTTATGGCTATAGAAGTCGAGGATGATGTTTATTTCGCTGAACTTGATTACTCTTTATTAAGGGGCCGACCTGCCGCTGGGTGTGGGGTTTCCTCACCGTTCATTGAAGATCTTATGGTGGCTTCGAGTTGTTATTACTCCCCTTTGGGTCGTTGTCTCTTTGACACATTCCCCGTTTCCCTTCTTTTTTCTAATCTTTCTAGAAAGAAATAAAATCTTTAAAATCTTTGTAGTTTTTGAGATTCAGCGTGAAGAAGTTCTAGTAGATAGTAAAACAGTTTCTTGGCAGCGATAGCTTTGTTGCGGAATCTTGTATACAATCCTTCAACGTGTTTTACGGGCGGGTCATTGAAACACGTACCAGGATGGAATGTCCCAAACGGATGACTGAATCCAGGTGTCTTTGATGTTTTTGGATAGTTGTTTGGTTTTAACAAATCTAGATTTCTCGGCAATGGTTTCAAAAGTACGTTGAATGTGGTAATCCCATCATCTTCTTCACAAACTTTACAAAATTGTAGACGTTTCACACGTATATTTACAAGTACTTCTTGCCTGTGTCTCCAATTCAAACCACATTGATTCCATATTTTCCAATTCTAAATCCGGGTGTCTCTTATAGTTAAGGTGTGTACGAAAGTACGCCGCAATACCTCCTCCATATGAATTCCTATCGCAGCGTACCGATGGGTCATAACCCGGGATCAAAATATCGTCATTGGCAACACTAGCGTCCAAATGGTTTTCGGTAAAGAAAACAACATCGAAATCTTGCACAATATGTACAACGCCTTTTATCTTATTTCTCAGACTACGAATGTTATGGTGTTAGATACCGATACATTTTTCGAAATGTGTGCTGGGTTCCCCAGGGCCGGGATTTGTTTCAACATCTCCACTTAGTAATAGGACAAAATATATGACTACAAAAATGAAGTATAAATTTATTAAGCGCGATTGGTGTCCACAAATAATACGACCAATTTGAGTACCAATACCGTATAATGATATATTTAAAGGTACAGAGAAAAATTAAACGAAGAGCAAAAATGAAATTTCTTAAGAACAGGATGGGTTTTAATACAAAATAATCCAACACCAGCCCTGTACGATTCCAACATATTACCCATGGTCTAAATGAAAAGGACGTGAAACGGCGTACGGTTAATAAAAAAGGTACAGAACAGGGTAGCTATTGAATAGTACAAATCGCTGACCTGGGTAAGACTCACATAACAGGTTTTTGGAAATTCAAAATCACAAAAAAGTATAAATAGAAAACATAAACAAGAACTAAAAATAACATTTGTCAGCTGATTAAAGAACAGAACTGGTTTTTAAATGTAAAAATCGGGTAAGATCACTCTTACGGTTGAATGAATAAAAAGTTCACAATAAAATTAAACTTTAACCTTAAATATATTTATAACGGCTGAATGGCAATATACAGTTTTACAGTTATAAATATCAAATAGGAAAAAGAGGGGAAACGGGGAATGTGTCAAAGAGACAACGACCCAAATGGGAGTAATAACAACTCAAGACCACCATAAGATCTTCAATAAACGGTGAGGAAACCCACCACCCAACGGCAAGTCGGAGTTGGCCCCCTAAATAAAGAGAAATAAACATCATCCTAGACTCCCATAGACATAAAGTGAACTAACTAGAAAACAGACAAGACACACAAAGGCTTAATAAATTTCCTGACTTAGGACAGGCGCAAACCTGCTGCGGCGGGGTTAAACTAGTTTTTTTGGGCTCAAACCTTCCCCCTATAGCCAATGTGATAAATAAAAACAATCGTAACAACAGTAAAATTCAGTTGGCAACAAGACTGAGTCAATTGTGAGAAATGAAACTGAGAGAACTAAATATACGGACATAAACATGAAATCACAAGAGACTACTAGCAGTTTAAGTCAATCGCGCCCTAATGATTAAAATGCGATAAATTCCGCTCTGTATATAATTGCAAAACTTGAGGCAAAGAAATAATAGGGCAAAGGGACAGAGGACAAATAATTTACATCAATATGCAGAAGTTTACGTATAGAAGAACCTTTCATCATATACAAACGCAATACAAAAAAACAAAATTTGTTAGTAAATAATTACAATTATGTATCAATAAAAGTGCACAAATACAATTAATAATGTCACGAGATATATACAAGTATACACAGAAGACAATAATGGCATCATAATATATGAATTCGAACTATTTATGAAAATAACACACTAGGTATATGTGGTTACATGAAATGTTTGATTATAGTACCAATAATGCAATATACGCAAAAAAAGCAGATTTAGCGATGTCCAGTTTTTTTATATAGATCATTCCACAATTACATGTATTAACGAAATAAAGAATGCTTTGAGCAATGTGAGAAAATCTTAACAGCAGCAACATATGGCACAATTTATTCAAGCTGTCCAGAGGTTCTGACATTAACACAAAGTAATCTTACTATAGTGACTAGTTGTGATATCACCCAGGATCCATGGTTGGTATACTGCGACAAAATACTTTATAAAGAAAGACAGAAAAAAGTAATTACAAAACTAATATCAAATGTATCCACTTCTAAATTTACAAAAGATTCGTATTTATCAAAATGAATATCATTATATACTTTTACCAGTAAGAAATAAAAAATATAAACAACTTAACATGGCTGATTAACATAAAAATAACTCACCAATAACTGACCTTGATCTCACTTTCCACTAGACTATGTTTAACGCGTTTTGGTCTGGTGAAAATTGGTTCACACCAAATACGCTTGCGCCGTAGTTTACTACAAACTGATTGCAATACTACAATTGGGTCATAGTAAATAGTTTTCAGATACGATACACAGAGAAAACAAAGTTTGGAAATAATTTGAAATGTGGGATATACTTTATAATATAAAATTGGACTTGATCGAAATAACTATAAAACACACATTGCATTGTTAATGAGAATGAAAAATCAATACCCATGAAGTCTTTATTAAATAACAAAGAAACTGAATATTATTGTTATAACAGTTAAGAAATTATTGAAACTTTTCAATATCAGTATCCCCACGAACGGGTACAATCCTGCTGGTTTCAGATCGTTTAACCAAAATAGTTCCATCATGTATCCAAAAGGCATGAATCCTTTTGTTTGCCTTCAGTTGAGCCAGTTTTCGGATGAGTCCATACCTTTTTTTTGGTTAAGTTTTCAGTGATGAACATGTTATGTGGATTGTTTTTGAGTAGCCGTTTACGGTTATACACTTGCTGGCGCTGCCTATAACTAGGGAATCGGACTATAACTGACATTTTTCCGTTTTTCGGTTCTCCAATCGGGTGACTTCTGCCAACATCATGTGAATTCAGATCTAAATTAAGATTTTCATGACATACATGTATATTTAAGATTTCTTTATCCGTATCAACAGGAGTAGATGAAAAATCAACAAAGCTTTCTGGTAGAGGTACATTGTTAAACCTGAGACTCGTTCGCCTACTGTACTGCTCTTGTTCTTCTATTCTGTTTTCGACATCATCAACTTGTTTAATTTTTTTCTAATAGTTTCGACCTGCTTAGAAATTTGATCACTTTGACGTTTAATTGTCAGTGTTAAGTCGTCAACTTGGGACTGTAGTGGTTTCATGTGCTCACATGCGGCTCGCTTTACTAAGGCATTAACATCTGGTTCAATTTGCTCAAGGACGAGAGTTGAAATTCTCGGGATAATAGATCTTACAAATGTTTCATCATTAAAAGTCGCAATAACAACCTCGGAAAGTTTAATAACGGTTTCGGTCTCCCCTGCATTGGGATTATCACCGTTCTCGGACAACTTATTTGATATTACTGTTTTTGAGTTGTCATCTACAATTTTACTGTCATTTTCTATTCTAGCCCTAGTCTGGCGTTCTGTTTGTTTCATGTTTGGGGAAAGTTCATCAGGGCTTTCAGGTTCAAAGCCTACCTTTAATGGTGTATCGGAGGAGTTGCTGGTGGCCATTTTGTTGTTTACTCAGTCCGAACTCACAAAGACAAATAATTATAACCGTTGTGCATTCGAATTAAATGTCAAAGTTAGCAACATTTAAATAAATATCAATTCAACACTACATCACAAAAACAATGAGCCTGATTATAAATGTCCAGTACACATGATAAACACCAGTACTACCCTAAAATCAAGGGGGCTACACAGACGTGTCCATCTCTGTCGCCATCTTTTTCCCCTTTACTTGTATGAAACATGAAGTTTAGAACTTACAAGAGCTAAGACGGATAAAACACTTCTTTGAGTTCAGGTTGCGCTTATTGACTTACTTTTGATTATCAGATCAATGAAAATTTGTTTGAAATTAAAAAGACTTCTCTACACTTACTTCTACTTTGTGCTTAGATCTTTTGTTCAACATTGACAGAAATGGACGTTAAATTTGATACATTCCCCAGCTGGGAATTTTACTTTTCATTGAACAACGGCAGTAGAATACTGAAGGAACATAGGAGTGAAATTTACAAAAAAAACGAAGTCCAAAGACTGAGCCAAAACGAATACACAGAAAACAATGACGTTAGACAAAAATAATCACGTTAGACAGATACAAAGTACAGAAACAGAAATTACAACATTCAAAACAAAGGCACTCACAGTGACGATGTATCTACCTGTTTAGCGTATTAAGTGTACATGTACATTTCACAGTTGATTCGTTACCGTCGGGTGTGTAGTTTATATAGTGATTTTTAATTTCTGAAAGAATAACCATTTTGTCCTAAAGCTGCCGAGTCGAGTGTTACTTTCATGTCAATGACAACATTGAAATAAATGGTTTATCGGTGTCCCAAATAAATAAATATTGACATTTCCAGCTGTATTTGACGTCTTTACGGATTTGACGTTACCAGATTTGACTTCATCTTGGATACGCTCACTGACATTGTAACGGATGTCGTATATGGAGCATTCCAACCCTTCATGACACATGATGCCCCTCTCGTTTTTTTTTTTTGGGAGTTCACTCTGGGAGTGCCCTTATTTTTTAAATTGTGTTAACATTTTCTTGTCTTTGGATGTCTCAACGCAGGTCTTATTTTTATTTTGAATTTCTTTTTGCCATGTCCCTACACTTTGATTTTTACAGTGAACGCGGCCATTCGAAAATCTACTGTGGTTGTGTACTTGAAAAAGAGCAGTAACATAAGGTATCAAAATAACGTAGGGAAGATAACAGGAAACACCCACAATGGTCGAAAATTACAATCACATATCACAATCTTCTAGATTTTGGCAAACGAAAAAACAATAAAATGACAAAAGACAAGCATAGATAACGATAGGAACTTTGGATAGCCGGCCTTGGTACGGGCACTAGCAAGAGCGAGCGGTAGGGTTAAACCGGTTTATCGGTACCAAACCTCCCTTTTCTCTATCCCCTTTCCCTATAGTATAATAATCATACAAAAAAGACTCAATACAGGTAGACAACTAACTCCAATACCACGATCTTGAGGAAGAAAGAATAAGACAAAACGTAATTTAGAAAGATGGGTCAAGGAATGCTCGCCGCTTAACTGCCAGCTTTCCCAAGGAGCGTTGTATGCCGGTAAAACACAGTCGCACTACGGAATAAAAAATGAAATTCAAAACTTCCGGATGGGTTTGGTAAAGAATCATCATAGATTTCAGTAGACATCGGCAGTATCAGTAAGAGGCCAGTATACCTATAAATCGTCAGGTTATGGGATCCCAGAGCAAATTCTACGGAATTATGAAGTATATCCTGTCAATATCCCCGTTTACGTAAAGAATGTAAGTAACGTTCCAGTTTTTTTCTGGATTTTTTATCAGTTTTTGACATATCAGAACGAGGGTGAGCAATGCGCAAATGCTCTTCAATGCAGAAACGGACATCAACTTTGGCACAATCTTGTATATACAAGTAAGAGCAAAATCAATTTGCAAGCAGAAAAACAGGGGTTTCATTAAAAATCATGAAAACCAAAGCCATAGTTTCCGATCAAAATACTTTGCTTTTTGCAAAATAATCTGTATTTCAAACAAAAACTGCAGTTTCCGATCGAAATCGAACGAAAACTAAGGTTCTTGTACGGAAACTGCATCTTCCGAATAAAATCGGAAATATGAGTTTAAATCAAAAACGTAAATTAGTTTTACTGATAAACGAGAAACGGAAATTCTCATTAAGAAATTTAAGCTTCATCCAATAAAAAACGGAAATTGAATTTTTTTTTGGCCATTTTTAAAGATTGAGTTAAAACAGCAGATTAAAAATCTTTTATTTTCGTACCTTACTTATGCTCATGCGATTTGTATATCGCCACATTTAAACTCCCTTTAAAGGATACGATGAAGATTCCTTAAAAAATGTTTTTGTGATTTGAAGAAACTGAGCTTAAATCACCGATAAATAATCATACTTTACAAAACTTATTTATGCTCAAACTCGTGATTCTGGACTCGCAGCATACGGAATTCTCCCAAAACGATGTGATGAGTTTTGAAATACTAATCATGTTGGTCATTTCTAAAGTTTGAGTTTGAACTACAGACTAAAATAAATTACGACATGATATGAACATAAGGCCATAACACATATGTTAACTCCAACTGCAATTAATTCTAATAAGCTGTGTGGCTAAAATCAGATCTCTCATATCTCATCTCAATCTTAGAACTTTTACATTGCAGCGTAAAATACTCTTTCAAAAGCAATTTTCAAAACAGAATTGATTTGGTCAGGCGCGTCTGTAGAAATTAAATTATTAGTTACTTCGGTATTTTGTTATTGCAGCCATTTTTTAAAGATTGTGTTTAAATTGTAGACTAAATTTTTTACTTTTCATACCTTACATTTATTTATGCTAAATTAATGAGAACTGTATAACGCAACAAGGATATCATTACATAAAATTTTCAAAAAAAAAATAATTGTTTTGGTCATTTGAAAATAATTGATTTAAACCACAGGCTAAAAATCTTTACTTTTAAAACCTGAGTTAAGCTGAAATTCTTAGAATTTATATTTATCGCAATATATCAAGTGTTTTCAAAATGTTTGCTATACTTTTTTAAATGATTGACAAATGTTGACATTTACATTTTTTTTTTTTTTTTTTTTTTTTTTTTTTGTATAAGGCAAAACTTTGAAATTCTTATCTGTACATCTGAACTTTTGGCTACATATTACCATTTAAAAACAATTTAATATATTAATATCTCCCATTTTCAGCCGTTGTTAATTGTGCACGCGGTTATTATATTTCCGCGAGAAGTTTCGGGCTTTTCTATATTTTTCGAGTTTGAAACAAATTTCATGAGAGAAAACTAGAAAACTATTAAAATAATTTCCTTTAGGTAGATCGTGATTTAGAAATATTTCTGCATTCTTGATAGTAAAACTATGATTTCAAAATTCTAGCTAAAGTTCAAATATTTACAGTTGACATTTTTCTATTTTTAGTGAAGAAATATTTTGAACGGCTCCTACTTGAAATGGATTCTATATCAGTCTGATAATGAAACGAGCCTTGTGTGTAAATTTACTTCAATATTGGCTAACCTGTAATTACATTCTCATGTTATGCACAATTAAGATGACATAATTTAAAAAAAAAATCCTAATTAATCAAATAGCTTACTCATCTTTGCAAATTATTTAGTGATTAAACATCTCTATCCACGGAACAATAAAATGAACGTCTTTATCATTTATCAACAGTAACTATAAACCAGGATCGAAAAAAGGTGTGTTCAAGTTTCTTAACATCTCTCTAGATTTTAATTTTTCTGATACATTTGGATGTAGCATTATTAATTTTGTAACATAAGTCATTTTCTTTATTGGCTTGACCTAGCCTGTATATAAGGCCAGTAGATATCTTTCCTATGCCTCTAACAGAGAAGGGAATTGTATATATTTTTTTAATTTGCTTAAATTATTTATGACCCTGTATCAATTACTGATTTTGTTGAAAATTAAGAGTACCTCCCTCATGCAAAGCTCTATCCTTTGTTGACTTTGGCTTTACATTTAGATCATATTGGTTATTGCTTGGGTCAAGTGGCAAAACTTTTGTTGTAATAAAGTCAAGATTAACACTCAAAGCTTACACAATTCGTTTGATTCATTGATATTAAATGTCTACATTGTAGATATATCAGACGTGAAAACCTGACATATGTATACAATATTGTCTTTGCACGACGGCGAGTCAATGAAAGGTAGACAGCTTGGGGTGTAAATCTTAATTTCGGTAAACTGAAAGTTTTGCCACTTCCTTGACCGCAGCAATATTTGTTCTCTATCAGTTTTTCAGCATCTTTGAATTTATGGTCTTTCAAACGTGTAGATTTTATCTGCACTGAAAAGACATGAGTTGTCGAAACGCTAATATGCAGAAACTTAATTCACAGTAAGTTCGGTATTTAGTTTTTTGCTAATATGAAACCAAAGGCTCACATTTGAGCCTGTGTTGCTCACCTGGTGTCTGCTGAACAAATAAGATTTCCTACGGGGTTTAACGACTTATCTGAAGTCAATTATCTGGAAGATAACTATCATATTATATAGCCTATATATTTTATATCTATAACAACGGCAGTAGAATACCGAAGGAACAAGGGAAGCGATGACAACAAAAATCGAAGTCCAAAGACATGGCAAAAACTGTAACAGATAAAAACAAAGACAAAACAAGGACGTGAGACAGCTACAATGCACGGAAATAAAAAGATAACATTCAGAACTAAGGCACTCATAGTGTGAACTCCCATGAAAACCGGGAGTGAATCAGGTGCTCCGGTAAGCGAACATTTTTGGAATTTAAAGTTGACTTCTATCTGTTAAA